>JAUYWH010000004.1:389458-413860 GCA_034779795.1 Ctenopoma multispine
TGTGTGTGTGTGTGTGTGTGTGTGTGTGTGTGTGTGTGTGTGTGTGTGTGTGTCTGTGTGTGTGTGTGTGTGTGTCTCTGTGTGTGTGTGTGTGTGTCTCTGTGTGTGTGTGTGTGTGTGTGTGTGTGTCTCTGTGTGTGTGCGTGTCTCTGTGTGTGTGTGTGTGTGTGTGTGTGTGTCTCTGTGTGCGTGCGTGTCTCTGTGTGTGTGCGTGCGTGTCTCTGTGTGTGTGTGTGTGTGTCTCTGTGTGTGTGTGTGTGTGTCTCTGTGTGCATGCGTGTCTCTGTGTGTGTGTGTGTCTCTGTGTGTGTGCGTGTCTCTGTGTGTGTGTCTGCGTGTGTCTCTATGTGCATGCAGACACAGACGCTGCTCACACAGCTGGACCGGAGCCTGTGTCTCATAATAAACTTCATCTATTTGGCTAAAGTTGCACAATCCGCTGTTGCATCATCATCCTGAGACGAGCCATGTGTTTTTCATCAGACACTGACGCTGACCAATGGAGAGCCCCGACACTCACTCGCGCAGCGTCACATGGTCTCTGAAACAAATCCCTCCCACAGCAGGACACAATGTGCTGAGAGCACGAACAGGGAACCACACAGCTGCTGCTGCCTGACTTCCACCCATGACTGTCTCATGTCAGTCAGCACGTTAAAAACAAACTCAGTGTGATTCGGTTTGTTTCTCTGGTTGTTTTCACCTGGGGACAGTTTCATAAAGACGTGTTACACTCAAATAAAAACGGACCTATCTTAAGCTAAAACGTTGACCATGTTGTCCCCAGACTCAGAACAATCAGTCTCATACTGTGTCGCTCCTGCTCTGTCTCCACAATAACTCAGCAGCTCACTGAGGCCTGGACTCCACATGACGTCTGAAGGTCTGGATCTGGCTCTAAGACATCAGCAGTTGGACCTTTAAGTCCTGTAAGTTGTGAGGACCCAAAGTGCTGCCTAGTGCCGTCTTTTCCTAGGTAAACGACGTGCAGGACCCTTCCCTCACCAAATGCATCAGGGCTGTCACAGTCTCTCAGACCCTTACTCTGCTCACTTGACTAATCTAAACCAGAGTGAAACTGACCTGTGAATAAAAAATACAGCAGCTAAATCTTATTTTCATCAATGATTCTGTTTTGTCCTTTTACTGTAGAAATTACTTTCCTGTAGAGTTGCTGATTATTCTCTTTGTGTCTTACGTCTGAACACGTTTATTAATTATTTCTTTTGTTTACACTTTTTATTTTCAGATAATACACAAATTATTTGTTGCTCTGTTTAATTTTTACACTGCTCTTGATTTTGTTTTTGCGGATTATTATCAGAGACGTTCAAACTGTCCTGTTGTATTTTTACACGACAATGATGAAGCACAGTGGTAAAAACACTGTACGTGCTGCAGTTACTGTGAGTGATCTTACCATTGGGCAGAGGGACTGGCACACTGGGCTGCTGCTGCCGTCCTCTCTGGATTCGAAGCGTGGCCCACTACAAACAAAGATATTTTCAGATGATCTCTGACACGATGCCTGCTGCTACACATTTCCCAACTGTACACAGACATTAAGTAAAGAGAGGAGAGGCCGACCGCACGTGCATCTGACACTGTGTGGGTTAAATACAGCTGAGACGATGCTCAGTTTCACTTACCTCCAGGATTTTGACCAGGATCTGGATGTAGACCCCCGTGACCCCCAGGGAGAGACCAAACATAGCGGGCAGCACGATGAGGAACATCATCACAAACATCCACACCTGGAAAACACCTACAGCCGCACACCAGAGGTCGTCCATCGCAGCCGAGGTCACGTCATCACTGCAACACAAGCAGAACCAGAGTCCATGTAGTTTTCAGCCAAATTAACATTCTAGAGATGTCTGCGTTGTTCTGTCTGTATGGCCTGACGGAACCGTGAGAACCTGCACAGACTGACTCAGTGAACCAGTTTTCATCCACACAGAAACATCTTTTCACTTTGTCCACTACCGTGGTTGATAACCTGCTGGACTGACGCAAAACTGAAAGGATCATCAGTGAATCAGTGAAATGATTTTGTTTTCTGATAAATGCTTCAACGCTTCTGGATCAAATCAGTCTGTCTCCACTGTGATGATTCAGTTTGTCTCTCTTTTATTTCAGTCTGAACTAAATATCTTTTGGGTTTAGGACATGAAATATTTGAATATGTCTGTATCGGGGAGTTTTCTAACTCATTTCTAAAATGCTTTATAGACTAAATCCTTAATTAACCAAGTAGTTGTTTTGCCAAAAAAATAAACCTGAGCTGTTCACATTTAAGAAGCTGGAGTCAAAGATAGATCGATGCTGCAGACTTTATTTAACACTGATCCAAAACAATACGTTAACAGTGTCATAAATTAAATAACCATATTTTCAGGTCTTTAATGTAAAATCTTAACACAACAACAACGGTATTTCTGCTACTTTATACTTTGACTTCAGAGGGAAATATTGTACTTTTACTGTTACTTTTCTGATTAATAACACCTACGAATATTCTTATCATTAGATTGAAGCCTGGTGTGAAATCCACAAGCTGTGAGATTCAAAACATAAAGTCTAAAATAATCTTTACAGCTGCAACATGAATGCATCGATTTCTTTTAGCAAATTTTATACTTTTTGAATAGAGTTTGGACTTTTACTTGTGAAAGTGTATTTCTACACTGTGGTATTGCTACTTTTACTTAAGTAAATGATCTGTGCACACATACACACAGTGTACATACAGAACATAGATATACAGGTATTTGAAAGCCAAACACACTCGATTCTCATGCGTCTGTAACTATGTTATTACATATAGTATGTTTTACATTTCTTATCATTGTAACACTCTGTATTTCTACGTTCACCGCTTGTGTTAAAGACAATAAATCAAACCTCACCGTTAGTCGAGCTCCTGTCAGTCTAAACTAAACCAAATCCAGAGACAGAAACAGCTGCAGGCAGGTCGCTGGTGTTAGAAGAAATAAGTGTGAGAGTCGATGAGAAGGTCGCAGCGGTGGAAAAAGTCCTGCAGGGACAAAGAAACTTAGTGTTGAGTTCGCAGCGTGAAGAAAACTCACTGGTTGTTGTTTAAAACACGCCTCTGCTGCAGCTTCCTGCGGACGAACTGCGCAGGACGCGCGCAGGATGTTACTGCGGCCTCGCTGCGCCTCAGTGACGCCGCTGATGTTAGCGTGTCGCTAGTTACCCAAACAAGCAGCAGCATGGCGGAGCCGACGGTCCGTATGTCCGGGATTGTTTTAGCGTCTCTGATGTTTCATCACGTTAACAGCGACTCCGACGTGGTGAGAAACGTGTTTTCACATGGTCAAAGTCCACTTACGTTGCAGTGGAGCCTGCCGGACTGCTAGTGGAGGCGAAGCTAGGAGGAAAGCTAGCAAACACCCGTGTCCTAGCGGTGTTAACAAAGTTTAACATGGATTTGTTGCCGTTGAATAGTTTAAAAGTTAAGATTTCAGTCCGTAATTTATTTATTTAAAGCAAAGGAGACGTTTTTAAGTCGTTAAAGTGAAACTAAAGCTACATCTGCACTTTAACTGAAACTTGTTTACCCCAAGCTAGGAGTTCATAGCTGTCGATGCACCAGACTCCATTCAAAAATGGGCAGATTTTATGTGAGGCTAATTATGAGCAAATGTTTATATCTTATAATGTATGATTACATGTTAGTTGGGTCTTCTGATTAATTTGGCAAATGTATAACCTAGCAAATGACACCAACCAAAGTCCAAATTCAACTTCTAAAACCGGCGCCACCGCTGTGTTGTAATGAACTACTGGGCAACATCGGCTAATAAAAATAACAGAATTTAAAATGAAGTTCAACGGGCTGTAGCAGGATTTACCTACTGTACCACCAGCAGAAAAGTTTAGTCTAAGATTTAGCTTTGTATCATTTGTATCTTTTAATTAGGGCTGCAGCTAATTATTATTTTCATTGTCAGAACTGCTTAAGAATAACTCAGAATTCCATAGTTACTGTACATAAGTTACTTTGCAAGTTCAGGTTAATAAAACAAGTACAAAAACATCAAACCTCAACGTTAAAGACATGAACAGTAACAGAACGGTTATAATCCGGTGATAACTGGTCTATTCTAATAAATAATGGAGGCTTCATGTGTGGGAGTTTGCATTATTTCAACATTCAGTCACAAAGCTGCAGGTAAAAGGTTCCAGCTGTTACTGTGCTTGTGTCTGCGTCACTTTGCAGGAGGGTCTGATCCTCGGAGAGAGTAAGTTTGAGGAGCAGATCACCATCAGTGACTCTCAGGCTGATCACATCCACATTGAGGAGACATACAGTACGTTCGTCCCATTACATCCTCACAGGCACACATTAGTACTGTACTTATCATTTACATGTTCCATTACTGGAGACTTTAGTTAGTTTCCTTTGTTGGAGGATGTACATTTCCCCAAACTGTACTTTCTTCTGTTAAAGATCAAGATTTCACTACAAAAAATGTTGAAGAACGCTGTAATAAACATGTTTAAAATGTTAAATACTTTTACTGCAGAACTCATATTTTTACTGTTGATACTTTAACTACACGAAGCAGATAAAATATCTGTACTATTGTTCCGGATACTACAACAAACTCATACTTATGAGACTTTACATGAAGTTAATAATACTTTAGTACATTTACTACTGTGACTTTAACTGGAGATAAGCTGATATTATTTGTGTGCTTTCATTGCTGTTACATAAAGCTGATAATACTTCTGTACTTTTCAACCAGTCATTAGGTTTAGGAGGCAATTACTACTTCACGTAGTGCCATGTAGATTTGGATAGTTATTTTCCCTTAATAATGAAATCATCTTTTAAAAGCTGCATTTTGTATTTACTCAAACTATCTTTGTGTAATATTACATTTGTTTGTTGATTTGAATCATTTAAGTGACAGATATGGAGAAAAATAAAACTGATTCCCAGTACTGTGTACACAGTACTTTCACTACTGCTCAGAATATTTCTTAGTTTGGATGATTGTGTACCTTTAAATTGTTGTGTAGTATCCACATACTTCTTCAGTCGGATAAATCTTTTCTCTTTGTAACAGACGTCCAGAAGCACATTGCCTGCCACAAACTGAACAAGTGAGTACTGAATAGAGGAGGATTATTATTATATTAATAATGCAGAGGTTAATTGTTGAGTATTTGAATGTGTCTTTGTGTTGTGATGTTTTTAGTTTTTACAACAGTGTTGGAGCAGTGGACGTGGAAACGATAAAGAAGATCTTGGCAGACAACAAGCAGGTGACAAACGTTACTGATGGATTTGATTAAATCCAAACTTCGACTGAGCTGTTGTTTGTTCGTTTTACAGGAGAGCGTGATCGGCTGGTACAGACAGCGCAGGAACACGGACCAACACATGACGTTCAGGGAGAAGATCGTCCACGAGAACCTGAAGTCTGCTCTGTCCAACCCTCACATCATCTTCATGCTGCTGACGCCGAGCAAACTGGCGTCGCTGGGTTCGACTCACAGGATGGAGTACGCCGCCTTCATCTCACGCAGCAGGTGATCAGAGATGTTAGGAGGAAACGACAGCCGGATCATTAAAAAACCTCACTTAATCTCAGTTTTGATTTTTGATAGCTCTGAAGAAATATAGATCATGTTTATGCTAAACTTGTTTGTCTCTTTGCCAGTGTGGATATGAAATGGGTCTTAAGTTGCAATCAGAGTAATCTAAAAATTAACATGGCACAGCAGGAAAATTTAAATCTTATTTTAGAAACAGATAACAGCAAATATTTGGCATTTTTCTTAAAAAAGAAATAGTTTTTCTTTTCTGCTTGTACCTAGAAATACAAAGAGCACAAACACAAGACTTTTACTTGTAAGTAAGAGTATTTCTTTCTTCACTGGGGTACTGCTGCTTTCAGTGGTGGGAGAAGTTCTCAGAATTAGTACTAAAGTAAAAGTGAGCAGCTGTGGCTCTGCAAGAGAAGCAGGTTGTTTACTTCTCACAAGGTCAGTAGTTTGATTCACAGTTATCTGGTAGAATAATTATTACCACAGTGTAGAAATATTGTTATGAGTGAAAGTCCTGCATCAGAAACTTTATTTAAAATAAAAGTAGACAATATATTAGCATCCAGATATATATTTGATGTATTCACGTGTCGGCATCTGTGCGTTTCTTCTTGTGTGAAGACAGTTCATAAACGTTCCGGTGCTGGTCAACAACCTGGGTTTATTGGAGCAGCTCGCGTACTGGAAGGTATCAGCTCCGTGCTCTGCAGCAGGTTATAACCTCATCATGAAGAAACACGGGTAAGATCCTGCACACACTTTGCATCTCACCTGTCCTGCTGGTGCTGCAACGTTCCTCTTTTGTTGCTGCAGGTCAAAGTTCTTCTCATCCAACGGTTCGCTGAGAGAAGTCAACGAGGTGAATAAGATGAACGACTCTCTGCAGGCGGAGCTGCAGGTAAGAGGCGGAGGGAGCTGTTTGGATCTGTGTGTTTCATCTTCCTGCTGCTTCACTCACTTGTTCTGTGTTTGCTGTTGGGTAGAAAGCGTGCAGAGACGTGGAGGAGAGTGAACGTCTTGTTGAAACACTGCAGGCTGAAGTTTCAGCTCTCAGGAGACGGGTCAGGGAGGAGAAACAGAACGACGCAGCAGGAGGTACGCTGGTGTCTTTATGTCAGATTTTTACTTTAGTGTATAACACCTGTGGAATGAATAGAGATGGTACTGACCCAGTGGCCTTCTCTTACTTTGCATCCTGTTCCCTGTGTCGTTGAACACACTGTAAATTCATGATCATGATTTTCCAGGATTGTTCTCATACACTAGATCTAGATCCAGAGCTGCTCTTTAAGATTTCTTCAGTCTTCACAATAGATAATTATGTGTCCAAGTGTAATTTAATTGCCATTTTGTTAGCTTTGGAACTCGCTTAAGCTCATATTTCTGTACAAATAGAGACAATTCTAAAGATTTCACAAACCTTCAAGCAGTAAACTGTTGTGATTCAGTATTAAATGATGAATGTTTTCTGTGGGCAGGCGTAGACGTAGACAACGGTCAACCTGAACAACAGAAGAACAACCTGCGGCTGCACGAGGCCGTCAGAGCTCTGTTCGCCTGCTCTCCTCTGTTCCACACACAGACGTTAACGCTTGACGCCTTTCCTGTTGGCAACACCTGCTGCTGCAGCTCTGAGCACGACGAGCGCACAACTGAGATGAACTCAGACACACTGAATACTCAGGAAACTCCGTCCCTGCTGAATCCCTGCAGAACAAACTGTCGGAAAAGGCTGAAAGAAACACCACCAGGGAGGGAGAGCAAACGCAGGAAAAGCAAGTCCTGATGGTAGAATGTGAAAAAAAATGTGTAAACTGTGGACAGATGAAAGAAGAAGTTCAACAACCTAATCTCCATTTTGTTTTTAATCAGTTCCTGTTGGTTGTTCACTCGCTGACATGAATCCTGTTTTAACGCCAGATAACCAGCAACTGTATGGTTTGTTTTTGTCACAATTTTTTGGTGAAGCTGTGTCTTAGAAGAAGCTGTAAACCTAACTGTTTATTAGTAGAGTGTTTGTGGTGAGTTCATAGTTTTTTAAGCTAATTAAAAATATCCATCAACTAAAACTGAGTAAAATAAAATAGATCAATTTATTTAAATGTGGCTGAAACAATCACTGATGATCTCAGGACTGAGATTAAATTAAAAAACAATGAAGGTTAGACGTCAAACTCACCTGGACTGTACAAACTGGCAGCAGACACATAGCTTAGAACTGACAGGCTTTAATAGACAAATGACAAACAGACACTGATACACTAATCCAGATGTTTGACGCCACAGATGTTGGGGTCCTTCATGAACTGTGGATTCTTATGTGTCACCGACATGAAACCTGGAAGGACAAAGAAGAAATCAAAAAAATGACACCTGATAAAAAGCAGAGACACTGACACGAGAAGCCTGTTACAGTTTGGATCCAAGCTTTGAAAACACCTGGATTTATTAAGGTCTGGGACCAGACAAATCTCAGTCTTTATTTCACATTTTCTGTTTATTGATGTATAAACAGTATAAAAACTGATGATGTAAACAAACTCATGATAACTCAGACACCACAGGTTCTTCTGTCTGCAGGACATTATCTCAGCATTTTGAAAAGAAAAAAAGAACACTGTGCACTTTTTAAACTAACAAACATATTTGACTGGATTCAGACTGTAAAACACGGTCGTGAACCCGTCTATGCACCATCCCAAACGTACCCAGTGAGTGAGCTTTCTTTATAGCCTTTGAGACTTCCTTCTGTTTTTTTCCACACAGACCTGTAAATAAAAGTTTTTAGTCAACAAAATTCTGTGAACAGAAAACAACTGTGTTACGGTTCAATGTGCAGCTGCTCACCTGTGATGTGTCTGCCAAAGATCCGGCCTGTGTGTGGTGAGATGAACTGAGACAGCAGCTGTAAGGAAAACAAGGAAAATACACTGCTTATATTTTATTTTATATTACAGCGTGTCGAGTCAGGGCTTCACGGTCTGCTGTAATTTAATGAACAAAGCTTGTTTCCAGTGAAGTGCAGCGTTTCATCACTGATCAAAAAAGACAACAAAAAAAAAAGTGATGATGTCTGAAGCTTTGAACATCAGCAGTACTTTAGAGAAGGCCTGATTGTTTTTCAGTTACACTGGAGAGATTAGTGGAATAAAGAGAGACCTCACTGAGTCACCATCACACATTACATTAAAAACTTCAAATTTCAGTAGTTCTTAGTTCAATTTCTTCTCACATTTTGTGTTTTTATCATTTTATTTTTCATCTACATTTGCTAAATCAAACTGTTAGTTTGACAGAAAACACGGTGTTAGAAAACCACTGTTAAAGTGAATCACCCGAACCGATTGTGTACTTTAGTTTAGTTGGCTGACGCTTTTATCCAAAGCAACTTACAAGGAGAAGACACAAGCAATTACCATTCAGGATCTGTAAATTATGAGTTACTACTAATTGTGAAGTGCTGGACAAAGTTAGTTTGTTTTTTTGTGAATGTGTGTGCGTGTGTTAGACTCATTTAAAATACTTTTTGGACAAGTGAGTTTTTAAATGTTTTTTAAAGGTGGTGATAGTCTCAGCCAGTCGAAGGGAGCAGGGCAGGTCGTTCCACCAGCCAGGGACAACAAAGGAGAATAGACTCGATCGGGATCAGAGTCTACGTGTAGAGGGAATGTTTAGTCTCCTCTCATTTGCAGATCTCAGAGGTCTTTCAGGAGTGTAGCTTACTAATAGCGTGTTGATATAAGATGGTGCAGTTCCATTTACAGTCCTGTAAGCAGCATAAAGGATTTAAACTCAATGCGAGCAGCTACTGGAAGCCAGTGGAGAGAGGTGTGTAGTGTTGTGCAAGTAATTGAGTGGCCTGGTTTCTTATGTGCATGTAAATAAAGTTTGTTTACAGGTTTGTGTTTGTCCTGTGGTAAACGATTAATTCTCAATTCTGAATCGATTGTGACTGCAAAGCTTCAAAGCCTCAACATAATTCATAATCATATTCAGATGACTTGTTATTCAACAATAACACATCATCTAAAATCAGTTTAAGGGTCACTCACCTGAATATTTTTGTAATCCACTGAGACATTGCAGAGAATACATCCTTTTTGTGGTTCTTTGTACGGATTATCCATCTTTACGATCTTAAAGATAAAAATTAGTTATCAGTTATTACTGATACATTACTGTGGTTACCAATATTATCACTGTTAGTACACATTACCTTTCTTTTACAAAAACTTAATGTCTAGTAATCTCTACAGTATGTACACATTTATACTGGACTATAATATTAAATTATTTAGTTGTTGACATTGCATTTTCTCTTTATATATACTCAGTCAGGGATTACAAATGACGGAATGTAATAAATAAGTAAAGACCTACCCCGTCGTCTTTTTGTTGGACTACATTTGAAGCGGTGGTCAAACTTCTTAAACCTGCAAAGACAAGTTATATTTTCATCTCGTTAGCACGCTAGCTAAAGTTAGCATTAGCAAAGAGTGGCTCTGAATCAAACTTGTGTTGAAAACAAACAGCGGTAATTACATTTACACACATTTACAGACGTGTTCGTTCTACATACATATTTAGTTAGCCTTACCTGTGTTCCCATGTTGGGATAAAACAGGCTTTAGCCTCTTTAACCCTCTTAGAGCCAACATTTTTGACCTGACACAGGACAGGAAGTCGTACGACGCCGAAATAATTCCGTCACTGCGTTTTCTAAAAGATGTTCCTATCTTATTTGTTCCCGTTGCCTCTGATTTTATTATTAATTTTATTGTAAACATGTGCAGGAACAAACAATTGTAGTCACATAACAGTGCTAAAAACAAAAGGGTTCAAATATTCAGACAATTATACAATTTATGTAGGAACAAATAATAATATAGTTTATAAAAAATAAACTAACATTTTTAATACAAATTTGTTCTGAGAGTTAAAATTAAATAAATCACATTTCTTTTAGAAACCATTAATATATTTAATCATTTGTTTAGGAATTTCAATTTATTAGTTTAATCCGATTTTTTCTTTGCTTTATTTGATCAGTAGAAGTTTGTCCGCTGATAAAAGCAGCTGTCAATCAGCGAGTTCGCGTGACGTCACCGACGTCTGACAATTCTAGGGTTGACCTCACGAATGACGTCAGTAAGTTCCAGATTCCGAGGTTTTAAGTAGAGGAAGGAGCTGTGAGTTCGGCGCACACGCATTGTGAAACATGACGTCCACAAAAAGAGCCCTGAACCACTTTGACTGCCAAGAACAGCTAAAGCTTAAATCCCATAGAGTCCAGAAATAACCAGTATGGGTTTTACATGTTTGTCGTTGTTTTTTTTGGGGGGGGACAATTTCACTCTTTGTAGTTTTTTTTAATTAAAACGTTACCCTCTTCAAAGATGTAACAAGACAAGATATAAATCACCGCGAGTTTAAGAGCAGGACGTCTCGCTAGCATAACACAACAAAAAAGCATTAACAGTGTCTATGTTCACTAGAAACAAGTACCATCAAGCGACGAGTAGATTAACATAACTCATATTGGCATTAGTTAAGCATTTTTGCAACCTACTACAAACCTTAAAATGGCCGGAAAAAAAGCTGGTGATTAGTTTTACATGTGAATAGTTGAAGAGGCAAAACAAAACATTGCAGCATTAGAACTAGCTAGCTAATACAGGGTTAGAACAAGCTAGCAACCACTAAACCGGAAACGGAAGTAGTGCGGATTTCTCTCTTGGCGATTTTTAAATGTCATGCACGCCGGGGTCTTGTAGTCTCTAACGTTACGCTAAGAAAAATGACAAGAAACGTTAACCGACCGTGCCGAGGCCTGTTTACTACATTTTTAGGACCATTTGTGATTGAAATGTAATGGTTGCAGTGGCTAGTTAGCTAACCGAGGGAAAGAACTGTGGCGTTGAGCTGTCAGGAGTAAGCTAACTAAATAGGTAACGTTAAGGTTAGTTCGGCTTTTTACGTTAAATTTAATCAGTAGTTGTTGTGAATAACATTTAACACCATGGACCCCAGGTTTAATGTGGGAACAACGTCTCAGCTCCTCTCCTGACTGTAGTTTTGACGCCTTTACGCCCCCTGACCCCGTTTAACATGTAGCATCAGTGATGAATGGTGAAAAACAAGAACTTAAGGTAAAACGAGTTTCTACACGGAAGAGGTCGAGGGACGTCCTGAGAACTCACCTGACACCTGCCAAAAAGAGGGGAGGGGGTTTACAGCAATGCCCCCCAGACAGGAGGGTCAGCAGCATCATGGCTGATATCAAAGCTGTGGAGGTAATATGCAGAATATCTGTTTAGGTTCTCAGTCATCCAGGTCATATTATCTCGAAAAAGGTTTTTCAATAGCAGTTGGACTTGTTTTAGTTCCATGACTATGTTTGACCCTTCCATTCCAGAGGACTTTCTCAAGTCAGACTAAAACAACTGAAACAAGTCCAGTTGCTATGGAAAAACCTTTTTCGAGATAATATACACAGTATTCATGTAAAAGTGAAAGTAATTACCTAACAGTACTTAACTACCACTTCACATACTCTGCTCAAGTTGACATATGTTAAGTCAACTGTGTTCATACTGCAAAATGTAGTTTAACTACACAATGACCAGTATTCTACAAAGAAAAGATTATTCACAGTTCAAGTCTTAATTATAGTGTTCCCCATAAATGAAGTTTCTGCAGAACTCTAACATGTTCTGGTGTTGTTCAGATTCAATCATGTACAGATTTAAGGTTAGAACCACTTAATTGATTTCAGAGGATTAATGTCAGTACTTCTTTTTTCAAATGGACTCTGTTTTAGCAAGAAATAAAAAGCAAATGTTGGAGGAGCACACCAGGGAAATTCACCTTTTTTTGATTAATTCATGTAATTAATAAAAAATAAAGGCCAAAGATTTCTGTATGAAATAGGCTGTATGTATATGAGTTACACCTGTGATCTGTAAAATCACTTTTTTTCACTAAATGTTCATTTGGTGACTGGTGCTTTGACAGTCCTGTGTTGGATTCTGGAGTCTGATGTTAGGAAATTATATAATACAAGTCACATACCATGAGGAAGTCGTCACAAGCCAGTGAAACAAAAGTGGTATACCATCAGCCACCTTTCGACCTCAACACCACTTTTATTTTTGTGTTTTTTGACCAATCAGTTCAACTGTAATCTGAGCTCTACTCTGATGATACAGTATTAACTGCAGATTGTGTTTTGTTGGCAGTACTGCAGTGACAGCGAGGACTTATTTGGGGGCTATGACAGTATTCTGGAGGACAGCTCTCTCTTGGCAAAGCTTGACGATGTGGAACAGAATGTAAGACAGTGTGCAGCTCACACTGATGCTGTGGATCAGCAGGACTTCACGAGTCTTCGACCATCAAACGATGGGAATCAACCCTATGAAGACATTCTCACCGACTCCATCTTAGACGACTTTGCAGATGAACCTTTGGAGGGCTTACCAGCCAGCCAGCTTCAGTTTCAGGAGCAAGTTCATGGACATGAAAAGAGGAGCAGACTACAGGAGGGATGCAAAACCTCCACACCTTTCAGAAACACTGACAGGATTGAAACGCAGAGAAACATGGAGGACAAAACCAGGAGGCAAAGCAAAGTGAGGAGGAGCATGGCGGATCATCTGAAGAGGACGATGCTCTGTAACGCTGCAGCTCCTTCAAATGTTTCTCGGACTGTAGTTTTAAAAGAAGCGGTGGTTTCTGAGGAGATCAGCGTCGCCATGCAGGCCATGGAGACGGTATCTGCTGAGACCACAGACCTAGGGCCTTTCTTTGGACTCCCCACCAAAGTAAAAGACCTGATGTACAAACTCAGAGGAATCAATAATTTATATGGTGAGGCAACGTAAAGATTTAGGAGCACAGAGACGAGATAAGAGGAGGAAAACAAATAAGACACAAACAGAATAAAAATGTCAAAGAAAATAGAAAGTTTGTCGTAAAAGCAGTACACGATATATTTTGAGGAACACAGCACAGTGCAGTCCAATAGTGCTGGTTATTGGACACCATCAGGCAATTTTAGACTTAAATTACTGCATTTAATGATTATTTTTATAATCAGTTAATGAATCTTCAGAGTAATATTCAGACATTTATCTATTAATGTGTTAGTTTTCTACAATGGCTTAAATGATTTATTAGAAGATGGAGCTGGATTTGATTCAAAGAGAACACTGGCAATTTGTCACTGCAGCACAAAGACATTTTTATTCTTTTTCACTCAGTTTTTGTACAGATAAAACAAATAATTTATGGTATGTGAACCAGTGAGCTTCAGAGATGCTGGGAGGTGGGTTTGTTACCTTTTGACACAGCTAGGCTAGTTGTTTTCCTTTGTTTCCTGTCTTTATGCTAAGCTAAGCTAACGCAGATGAGAATGGGCTTGATTTTCTTGATTTTCACTCTCTTCAAGAAAGCCATACATGTACTGTCTGTACAGATATAGTCCTTTAAGGTCATATAACATGTATCTTACTGTTTGTTTTTTCAGATTGGCAGGAAACGTGTCTGAATCTGGACTGTGTTCAGCAGAGGAAGAATCTGATCTACTCTCTTCCCACTAGCGGAGGCAAAACTCTTGTTGCAGAAATCCTCATACTCAGAGAGCTGCTGTGCCGGAAGAAAGACTGTCTGTTTGTCTTACCGTACATATCGCTGGTGCAGGAGAAGGTACAGAGACCAGAGATAAATTCAGACACTGCAGCTTCACAAGACATTTCATTATACTGTCACACAGAAATATATGAATCTGTTAGTCGTTAATAGCTTTGATAATTTACAGGCGTTGTTTAAAACAAGTCAGCATCATCTGCATGAATGTAAATTACAGGTTTATTACCTATGTACATATTGAGTAGAAGTGGACCAAGAAAGGAGCCTTGCAGGACACTTACCGACCTTCAAAGAAGCTTATAGCTTGAAATTACTGCCTGGTTATTTGCAGGTACGAGGGTTGGCGAGCTTTGGTCTGGAGCTGGACTTCATGGTGGAGGAGTACGCTGGCAGCAAGGGCAGGTTCCCCCCAGTGAAGAGGAGAAACAAGAGCTCCCTTTACATTGCTACGATAGAAAAAGCCCACAGCCTCGTAAACTCTCTAACCGAGACCAACAGGATCGAGAACCTCGGGCTGATGGTTGTTGACGAGGTTTAAGCGCACTTCATTTGAACAAAAGGTGTTTGTGTTGTTAAATAAAGGCAGCATGGCATTTAATTGAAGTGTTTCTATTCTATATGCAGCTTCACATGTTGGGAGATGGCAGCAGAGGAGCTATTATTGAAATGACGCTGGCTAAAGTTCTTTATATGAGCAGTAAGTCTGTTGGTATGATTCCTCTTCCCTTTTGATCACAGGTTTATTGTTGACCACTTTTTTAAATGAAGGTAATATTGATGACCTGTTCTTCTCCAGAAACAACTCAGATTATTGGAATGAGCGCCACTCTGGGGAACATCAGAGACCTGCAGACGTTTTTGAGGGCAGAAAATTACACCAACGACTTCAGGCCTGTAAGTTCTGATCATAAACGTTTAAATACACTAAACATACTGACAGCTGTTTTCTGTTCAGTTTTTTCCTCTTGTCAACAAACTAAGACTGGGTCCCGTCGTATTGTCTGTGATATATCGTGATCATTCTAATCCTTCGTTGTCAGTATTTTATCACAGTAGTATTAGTTGCATGATCATGGGTTTTTCCTGGTTCATTAACAAACCAGCAGGCTCTGAATGTTCTTACTCCATCACCCATACCCATGTTTAGAAGAGAGTAGAATATCTTTGTCATTGCTAAACATGTATTATGCAGTGCCAGCTAAATAAGGTTTGAATCTTTGTAACCTGTAGTAAAATCACCCTTTGTCCCTTCAGGTCCAGCTGAAAGAATATGTTAAACTGAATGATACAATCTACGAGGTGGAGCCAAGGGAGGAGGAATGTTTTAAGTTCTCACGTGCTCTCAACTTTAAGGTACATACAGGGTTCACCAGGTGTTTCTTTACATGATGTTTTTTGTAGTCCTCATGTTTCCTGTGAGTGGGAGGTGATTTTATGCTCTTTTAATTAACTTTTTACCTTGTTCTCATTAGTTCTATGCACAGATAACCATTATCACAAAGATAAACTGAATCTATCTTACACCAGTGGTTCTCAAACGTTTTACACTGGGTACCACCTCAAAAAATATTTGGCTCTCCAGTTTTACTGCACTATACGTTTTACTTTTACTTGAGTAGTTTTGTGAAGATGAAAAAACGCTTCTTACTCCGCTACATTGCACAACACTCAACTCATTACTTTTTTTTACCATTTATTCTACACATTAGTTTCACCAATCAGACGTAGCAACAATGATCATGATGGAGATGTGAAGAGTATAAAGGGCCGACGATGTCCAGTGAGAGGAAACAGTTCACCTCACCCCACCACTAGAGGGAACCTGCGAACCAAAGTTTGAGAACTACTGTCTTACACTAAAGACATGTTCATTCAACTGATACACAATAAAGTGTAGTTTTTTATTTGGCACCGAGACAAATCATGCTGCTGTGCTGCTGCTTTGCATCAGTGACCTCTCTGTCTGCACAGCTGTGTATCACCTGTGTTGAACCCTAACCCGCTGATATTAGATGATATAGATTTATTGTGTGTCTTTCTCCTAAGAGAAAGTGTATTATATTATTTTATATTTAAACATGTCTGATCTTTCCGTCGTCCCTCAGTACTCTAGTGCGATGCAGAAGATCGACCCAGATCACATCATTGCTCTGGTGACTGAAGTCATTCCGACACATTCCTGCCTGGTTTTCTGTCCCACCAAGAAGAACTGTGAGAACGTCGCCGGGATGATCTGCAAATATCTAAAAGAGTGAGTGAAGCAGTCGTCAACATCTGTTTCTCTGCTGCTAACAGCTCCAACTGATTCAGTGTCGGTCACGGTTCCAGGGAGTATCTGCTGCACAGGAAGGCCGAGAAGACCGCCCTGCTCAGAGAGCTCAGGGACAGCGGGAACGGCTCGGTGTGTCCTGTGCTCAGGAAGACTGTGCCATATGGTTTGGCTTATCACCACAGCGGGCTGATGACTGAGGAGAGAAAACTGATTGAGGAGGCCTACTCCAGCGGGGTGCTCTGCCTCCTCACCTGTACCTCCACCCTGGCTGCAGGGATCAACCTTCCTGCCCGCAGGTGAGTCATTTACAGCAGGTGGGGAAAAAATTATTTTTTTCTCATGTTTAGTTTTAGTTTCTTAAAATACGTCTATCTTCACAAATAATCGGTCAAATCTGTATTATTTTTTAACATTGAATGTTTTCTCTCATGACACAAGTTGATTTTGTGTTTGGGGTTTATGCAGAGTCATCCTGCGCTCACCGTACGTGGCCGCTGACTTCCTGAAGAGGAGTCAGTACAAACAGATGGTGGGACGGGCTGGTCGAGCTGGGATCGACACGGTGGGAGAGAGCATCCTCATCCTGCAGGACAAGGACAGAAATATGGTAACGACACACACGGCAGACATGATAATAGGTATGATAAGAAGACATCTGTTCTCTCTTCCCTTTCTGTGGCGCTCTGATGCATAAAGCTGCTGCTGACGACTACGTCCTCACAATAAAAGCATTTTAGTGTGAAGATACTGTCACTGTGAAATGGTAAGTTACAGTTAGAGACTTAATGCAGAACTGTCCAAAGGTTTAATAGTTAAAGACTGAGGTCTTTGGAAGATTTACAGACTCAACAGACTAAGAACACTGAGAACAGTGGGGGCTACAGCGAACATATGGTCATCACTGATTCTTCTTCAAGTTGTTCTGTTCTTCATTTAGTATATGAGCTGTCAGAAACATGTAAAAACTGTCCATCACAGTTTCTCCAGCCCAAAGTCATGTCTGTAAATGTCTTGTTTAGTCCGGTGAACCCAAATCACCCAAATATGTTACTGTCATGGAAAAGCATGAATTACACTGAATATGTTGGAGCCGATGATCTTTTGGTATTCATGCTTTAAAGTGTAGGAGATGAGGGAACACTTCTGTAGAGGATATTCAACATGAGCTATTTTAATGTTTCATTTTTGCCTTATTTTCTTATTTTGTTGCTGTTTTCAGGCTAAAACACTTGTATGTGCCCCAATGGAGAACTGTTACAGCAACCTGATGCATGATGACGGAAAAGGCATCCTGAGTCTCATCCTGTCCCTCATTGGATTAAATGTAACCCCCTCCTGTTATTATATTTCTTACCTTCTCATCTGAGCATGTTACCCAGAGACAGACGAGGTAAACCAGCTGTTTTGGTGCAGATCACCACCTCGTTGGATCAGATGAGGGAGTTCCTGTGTGGGACGCTGCTGTACTTGCAGCAGAAGCAGCTGTGTGTGGAGAAGAGCCTGTGGGAGGTGGTGCAGCAGTGTGTCGACCTGCTGCAGGAGAAAAATCTCATCACAGTGACTTCAGACTCACACAGTCGAACTCTGCAGGTCACCAAGCTGGGAAAAGCCACGTATAAAGGTAAGCCACTTCACTCTCATTTTTTTAATGGGTGTTAGAAGTACTTAAATCTTATACTCTACTGTAGAAATACTCTGTTACAAGTAGAAGTTCATGGTATTCAATATAACTTAACTGTTGCAAACAGTTGATCTCACTCGAACAATCAGCTTAGACAGGTGTGATATGCAGCATTAGAACCTCCAGCACACAGACCATGAGATCTGAAGGTGAAGAAGGTCGTTTTATGGTTACAGGGGACGTCTGACATTTAGCATGTGAAGCAAACGCTACAGAAGATGTCTTAGAGCAGTTCTGTGATTTGTCGTCCTCAGGCTCAGTAGATCTGACCTACAGCGAAGCTCTGTACAAAGACCTGTCGAAAGGTCTGGAGGGTCTGCTGCTCAACAGTTACCTCCACCTGGTCTACCTGGTCACACCCTACGACATGATTTCACAGTGCAAACCTGACTGGATGATCTACTTCAGACAGGTACTGAGTTGTTATTGGACATGATACAGTCACTACTTCACACACCTGTGTGAACCTGTTACTCTCATTGGTCTGTTCCAGTTCACGCTGCTGTCTGCTGCAGAGCAAAAGATGTCTGCAGCTGTTGGAGTACCTGAGAGTTTTGTTGCTAGGAAAGCTGCAGGGCAGACGGTGAAAAAGGTAAAAAAAAAAACATGAAGTCAGCTTTATAAAATCATAAATTCTTGCTGTGACACATTGGTACAGACTAATCAAACCTTTCTGTCAGTAAAATGTTAAACCTTATGATTGTGTATGTGTGTAAAAGTGTCCCAGATGCTTATGTCATTTAGTATCATCTGATATATAGATTTAATAATTAGCACTTCTGATCATCGTTTTATGTTCATGGCTTGTGTCACAGTAGCTGAAAGTTTAACTTTCAGGTGTCACACCTGAGCTGCTGCACCTGTGGAGCTGTGTGTTATTAATGTAGCTCTTAAATAAATGTGAGAATAAAGATTTAATCAGGTGATGTAGTCCAGGTGTGAATAGGTCCTTGTGTAGTCTGGACCCAGCGTTGACCTTCAGACTCTTTAGTAGTGAGAGCAGTTCCTGTGTCGTCCGTCTTATCCCACGCAGCGCTTCATTGTGTTTCAGGACTCGAACATGCTGGTGGTGAGTCGCATGTATCTCGCTCTCGTACTGTTTTGTTTATTGAAAGAAACCGACCTGTGGAGCGTAGCCGACCGGTTTCAGCTGAGCCGAGGCTTCGTTCAGACTCTGCTCAGCTCCTCCTCAGCTTTCTGCTCCTGTGTGCTGCACTTCACGGAGGTACCACCATCACTCAGATCTGATATCAACAGTATCTGCACGTAGACGAGGTGTGAGGCTGGTAAAGCTTTGAAAAATCTTTGCGTTCTGTCTGTGACCAGGAGCTGGAGGAGTTTTGGCCCTTTAAAGCCTTGCTGACGGAGCTGACACGGAGGCTGAGCTACTGTGTGAAGGCTGAGCTCATCCCTCTGATGGAGGTGGCTGGAGTCATGGAGGTCAGTGTGGAGGTTCATGGTTCTTCCAGGTCTCCAGTGCTGGATACAAGATTGAATTTCTCACCAAAACAACAAAATAAATGTGTGACATGCACAAGCTATGACTCACAGTGTGTTACCTTGTGTGTTTTCCCTCCAGTCTAGAGCGAAGCAGCTGTATAACGCTGGCTACAAGACGCTGACCCACCTGTCGAACGCTGACCCTGCTGTTCTCTCCAACACCATAGAAAACCTGTACAAGAAACAAGCCAAACAGATAGTGGCCTCTGCTAAAGTGAGCCTCGTGGTTACCTCTCATCCTCTTCTCCATCAGGCTTTCTTACAGTGAAGGTTTGGCCATGAGAATTAACTGGTGAACTGTTTGTCTCTATCAGATGATGTATCTCTGTGTTCCAGATGCTTCTGAATGAAAAAGCTGCAGCTCTTCAGGAGGAGGTGGACGACCTGCTGATGATACCTTTAGATCTGCCCCAACAACTCAGCTGACCTCATTTATTCCTCACAGCTTTTATAATGTTTGTAAATTTGTTTCAAATATATCTTATTAAAATAATGAAGAAAAATCCACTTGAATGAAGATTTTATTACATCAGCATCAACACACTATTACTATTCTTCTATGTCACCTGGAAGCTAACGTCGTTGACAAGAGCCACGTGTCCAGTGACTTCAGACAGCGGCATAATACGCAGGACCTGAGAAATAATGTGTGTAAGAAAAAATACTATTTTAATTGTATTTTTCCCTCTTCTTCTAACATGCTGTAACTATTTTAGTCCCAGCAGGTCTATGAACACTTCACTGCACAGATTTTAAAGTCTAGTCACAAAGGATAGATGGATGGGTAGGTGGATAAATCACAGGAACACTTAACATTTTTCCAACCTGATTGAGATGTTATGTAAATGTTTTTGTAACACAAGATTCCTGGCTGACATGTACCAGTCTTGTTTTTTTCATGTTTTAAATGATGGTTTTTATGGTGCATCAAGTAACTCAGTGGGTGAAACAGCCATTATTTATCCCCATTACTGTTATTATGATTATGTATTTTCTGTCCTAGGTTAATGTTCAGCTACAAGCACAGCAGCTCTGTATCCAACAGGCAGAAGAATACTACTGCTTCTTTAAATTAAAAAAATTAAAACATATTGTGACTTTCACTAACCTGTTGGACTAAATGTGGTTATTTTGCTGACTTCAGTCTCCACTGCCTCAGGCTGTTGCCTGGTTTCTTTTTGTCTGTCTCTAGGCTTTTACATTTGTTTTTTATCATTTTACTTTTAGTAGATTTAATAATTTTAATATAAGTTTTCAGTCTTTGTAGGATGTGGCCGCTCAGCTTCTAGATGGATCTGCTGAGTAATTTGTAGCCCGACCTCATCCTGCACAGTGGTGGTAAATGTACAGTCAGCCCTTATTTTCAGTTTGCTGTATGTGTTGTGTGTCTTTTAGGTGACTACATGTCATCACTGGCAGGTTAATACTCCCCGACCTCTCTCCAGCACTGTTCATTACAGTTATCATTGATATTTCAGTAAAAACCAAGACATTTTCCCGTATAAATTATTTTTTCTATTTGAGTTCACAGAACTTAGCTGTGTCTCCAGGAGAGTAAGAAAGCCGAAGTCCAGCATAGAGAGGCTGAGTGAATGTGGTCTGGACTCTGTGGAGGAGAGTCATGGTTTGAGAGACACTGTAGAAGGACAGAACTCCTGCTCTGTGATCCAGGTACACTCCTACTCTGGAGGACTGAGGACCGAAGATGGGGGTTTGGACATTGTTGTAGTAAAAATTATATGTGTTTTGGTCACAATCTAACACCCACGATTGATCATTGCATCCAAATCCAGAGTCATTTCCTGCTCTGCTGATGCTCTTGTAGGCAACTGCTACATGAACTCTAGTTCCTCTCCACTCCACCTCCCAGTAACAACGACCAGTCAGACTCCGTCTGCTCAGGACCTGAGTATATACAGTGAATCTGTCTGGGTGACTAGAATGACACTGTTGTTCTTTCACTACTGTTGCTTTTCTGTTCCCATCCGACAATAACAGATTTGTATATGCTGTGTTTCGATCCAATCTGATGTTACGTGAATATCTTAAGAACTCAGCTCTGGTCTGCGGCTCTGGTACTGACCGTAAAACATCCAGTTCAGTCATTGTCAGAGAAATGTTTCTCCATGTCTGTCTCAGTATGTCCTGTAGTATGTCTCCGAGCTCTGACACAGCTGTTGTCACATCGTCAAAGTAGCTCAGAGGACGAATGTTGATGCTGGATGAGTCTGTAGGTTCACTGAGTCCTGACAGTGAGCGGTAGCTGTGTAAAAACTGGTTGTGATCCTCTGTGTGTGAGAGCTCCTCCAGCTCAGCATCTCTCCTCTTCAGATCAGTGATCTCCTGCTCCAGCTTCTCCTGAAGATGTTTGACTCGACTCACTTCAGTTTCCTGCTGGGATCTGATCTGCTGATTCACCTCAGATCTCATTTTCTCCATGAGACGCATCAGCTCAGTGAAGATCTTCCCGCTGTCCTCCACTGTTTGATCAGCAGAGTCATTGATGTCCTCCACCTCCTGTTGAAGAACCTTCACCTCTTTCTCTCTGTCCTGGATTCTCTGCTGGATGTTTTGTCGACTCTCCTCCAGCTCTCTCTGCCTCTCAGTCCTCTCTGCTGCAGCTGAGACTGTGTCGTGGCCTTTATGTTCATCCATGGAGCAGAGATAACAGATACACTGCTGATCAGTACGACAGAATATCTTCATCACCTCATCGTGACGAGAGCAGATGTTCTCCTGCAGCTTGTTGGAGGGCTCCATCAGCTTGTGTTTCTTTAATGGAGCTGCATCATAGTGAGGTATGAGATGTTCCTCACAGTAAGAAGCCAGACACATCAAACAGGACTTGAGGGCTTTTCTCTTCCTACTACTGCAGACATCACAGGCCACGTCTTCAGGTCCAGCATAGCACTGATCAGCAGGAGCAGCTGGGGTCTGTTCACACTGAGGGCAGCAGCTTTTCTTCTCATGTTCTTCATCCCAGAAACTGTTAATACACTTCATGCAGTAGCTGTGTCCACAGGCAACAGTCACTGGATCTTTCATTACATTCAGACAGATTGAGCAAGAGGATTCCTGCTCCACATGAACTACTTTCTGCGCCATCTCACGTCTCAGATAAGTTTCACTTTCTCAGAATTGAAGCAGTAACTGAGCTCTGATCTCCACAACATGTGCTGCAGTGAACAGGATATGTCGGCTCTTACTGACGTATCTTACGCCCGTCTTCAAACTGTAGATCTGCAGGGGAGGGAACAGAGTGGAGCTCGCTGTGTTTGAGAGCAGGAGGAAGAGGATGGATTTATTTATTTTAGGAAGAGGAGTGGTTTGTGTGAGATACTTTATTTAACCCTTTGTTATATAAGAGCTGATTTCCCATTTGAAAACACTGGTCAGGTGAAATTTTAGTTGGTGACATTGTCAGATAAGAGCCTGTCTCATTCCTGGTCCACAGTGATCAATATGCAATCACACACTATACTACTGCAAACGAGAAAAACATGAAAACAAAGCTTTAAGGTACACTGGGTTTCAATCTGTCATTTTATTTTGTTTCCAACACCTTCACTGAGACTTTGTTGTTGTTTTTACCTCAGATTGACAGCACTAACATCATTTATCTTTTCTGTGGTTCCTAGTGTAAAAAAGAACACTGCACACAAATATGAAAAGATCCTCTCAAAAATAAAGTTTGGTGGAGGGATAATCAAGAGCTCCTTTGCTGCCTCTGGACCCAGACAGCTTGCCATCAAGGAAAGGGAAATGACTTCCCAAGTTTAACAAGGTATCCTACAGGATATGTCAGAGTGGCTGTCGGAAAGCTGAAACTCTGAAGAAGCTCAGTGAAAGTGAAGCAAATCTACTACAGAATGACTATGGAGACATGAAAAAGCTCAGAGCACAACCCAACAGAGATGCTGTAGAACGACATGAGAGAGCCGTTCACAACAGGCGAATCTGTCTGAGCTGAAGTAGTTCTGTGAAGAATAGTCTGAAGTTCCTCTTGGATGTTGTGCAGGTCTAATCCACAGCTACAGGAAAAACTTGCTTGATGTTATTGCCCTATTCTCTGGTGTGCTATAGAGAAAGTCGGAGAATGCTGTGTGTGCACTGACTGTTACGTTCGTCCCTCCTTCCTGCTGTAATACACAGCCAGCTGCACTCTGTCAGTACCTGTCCTTATTCCCTCCTCTTCAGATCCACAGTTTGAAGATGGGTGTAGCCAGTGTGGTGATGTGTAAGAGCTGACAAATCCCATTCATTGTAGAAACATGTTTAGATTACATCACCAACTAGTGTCATTTCTGAGAAAGTGAAAGTCGGAGAGTCTGAGAGTAAAGATGGCGCAGAAAAAAGTTCAGCTAGAACAAGAAACCTTCTCTTGTTCGATCTGTCTCAATTTACTGAAGGATCCTGTGACTATTCCATGTGGACACAGCTACTGTATGAACTGTATTACAGATTTCTGGGATAAAGAGGATGAGGAAAAAAACTACAGCTGCCCTCAGTGTAGACAGACCTTCACGCCGAGACCTGTCCTTGGAAAAAGCACCATGCTAGCAGTTTTAGTGGAGCAGCTGACAGAGAAGACTGGACTCCCAGCTGCTCCTGCTGATCAGTGCTATGCTGGACCTGAAGATGTGGCCTGTGATGTCTGCAGTAGTAGGAAGAGAAAAGCCCTCAAGTCCTGTTTGATGTGTCTGGCTTCTTACTGTGA
>JAUYWH010000004.1:413970-429448 GCA_034779795.1 Ctenopoma multispine
CAAACCATGACTCTCCTCCACAGAGTCCAGACCACATTCACTCAGCCTCTCCATGCTGGACTGTGGCTTCCTTACGCGCTTGGAAACACTGCTGAGTTCTGTAAGCTTAAATAGAAAAAGTAATTTAAGTTTTAGTGGATTAGAGTCTATTTTTTTTTTGCTGAAGTTCTTTGTTTCGTATCAACTTTCAATGAGATATTGTCGAGAATATTTTTTGTATTCATTGTTAGTGTTTGAGTTTCTGTAGGTGGCTGTTTCCTGTGTCTGTGTCAGAGGAAATTGTGGTTATCACTACTTTATATTCGTAATGTCTGCATTTATTCAACTTCTGAAACAACAATCTGTAATAAAGATTCTGTTGAACTGTACCAACTATCATTATAGTTATTAAACTGCAATTACCTTATAAGAGTTTGACTGCATGTACACACCATCGGGAAAATGGCAGATAGATTTATCTTATCTTAATTCAACTGTAGCAGTCGTTTGTATATTATAAGGGTTTATTCTACGTAGTTCACTTGTGGGTCCAGTAGATGTCACTTTTGTGTTTGGGTTTAGACACAATAGGGAACTTTTACTCATGTGGAAGGTGTTGTTGGACAGGTTTGGACAGTGTTACTTCACAAGACACTCAGGTGAGGTGCTACAATTAAAATCAAGTGTCAGGTGATTGTCACATTAATCCAAACTTTGCTTTCCATGCACACAAATATAGAGATAAAAATTAGAATAGTTTTTTATATATAGTCACATAAATTGGTTCATTGTGTTGCTGGTCATTAACAACTATTCATTCATTCATTAGTAAAGTCATAAAATCGTTGGCGGCCCGTCAATAAGAGTCGCTTGTGCAAGAAGATAGGAATCACATAAAATAAAAATTTAAATTAACGATCTATATATTATACAGACTGTGAGTACTGTGTATAACCTGCACTCAAGTGTAGTTTAGATAGACCTACGCTATAACTGGTGCATGTGCACTGGAACCGCCTCCAATACAAAAAAAACATAAACAGACTAGCAGCCACATGGAAAATGCTAAGTGCTACGTGTCTTACGATGATTAACAATGTGAATCATTACGCAGCTTAATGAAAGCTACAGGACAGAGAATAATGAGATTAAATAATGAAGAGGGGGACAGAAACTCACCTTTTTTGTCTAAGATGATAGACTGTATTATATTCTGTGGTGTGTTTGAGCTCATGTTGCGTGGTCATGATGAAAGTGAACACTCAGAAAATCCTGGCATTTTCATGGGGCTGGTGGACTTTGTTGGATCTTTGGATGCAGCAGTACCTGCAGACTGTTACTGTGTTTAAAGGGACATTTGAGACACAATGAGCTGCTTACTGTCCTTTTCTTTACTTTAGCTGTTTGACTGCATGTTCTCAGGTGAAGGAGAGACGGTGAAATTTAATTTGAAATTTACATCGTCTTAAAAACACAGACGATGTATTTTCACGTTAATTTAATCTTTTAAAGCAGTGAGATGCATGATAACATTGCTTTGGTTTATACTAGTGGTTTTATGTGGTTAGACAGCAACTGAAAACTGACTTACAAAAGTGAATGTCTTACCAAAAAAAAAATGTCACCAGTCACCACTGATACTGGGTCCACCTGAGGACAAAGCCCTGGTGGACTCAGAGGTCTCAGAAAGTCTAGTTCCGGCCCTGGACGTCCCCATGAGGAACACGGTTTGACTGGTTCCTGACAGTCGGTGCTTTGCCGCCTGCTACTGTGCAGGAAGTGGCGGATTCACTTTGTTGTTTGCAGACATGAAGCGCGTCGTGCTGCTGTTTCTCTGCCTCCTTTACAGTCGAGCAGACCCGGACTCTGTCAGAAACTCCTCAGCCTTGCTGGACGTGGACGTGGACGTGGATCTGTCCGCAGCGATCCGCCGGGTGGACCGGCGCTTTCTGTCCGTCACCATCGACGCCAGCCTGGCCTCGGAGGAGAAGTTCATGTACCTGTTAAGGTGGGTGTCTGTAACATCCAAGCTGCTGTTTCTTTGAGCTCTTTAAATCTAAATCCTGTTAATGTGATGTAATCCTCATCATCATCAGATCAGATTTAAATCCATCAGGAGTTTCCTGGTCGGTGGTGGACTTTATGTTGAGGTGTTTCTACTTTACTTTCATTGCCTGGTACTTTACAGGAGACTCATTTCCTTCTAGGCAGTGAAGTTTCATGCAGCGCTTTTATTTTGAAAGTGCAGTGCCCCTTATGATAAGTACAGTATATCTGAGCAGTGGTAAGATGTAACTGAGTACAAATACTCAAGTACTGTGGCTGCCCAACTACAATTTTACTTGAGTATGTCCAGTTTCTGATACTTTTACTCTAGTAGGAAAATATCAAACACTACACACTACTACAACAAACTGTATTAGGGTGATTATTTCCATTAAATCAAGATTAGCCTTATGATATTATCAGAAATATTGAACATAATAATTCTCTTCTCAGTTTATGTAAGGTCCAAACCTTAAGCTGACACGTTTTTTATCCTGTAGAAGCAGCTCACACTGACTTCTCTACACTTTTATTTTCCACTTGTTCAAAAGTCGACGGACAGTAATGTAGATTGTGTGTTCAGAGTCTTGGGAAGGTTTTATATTCTTAGAATAACTAGGAATGATGTAAACAGGGTTTTTCCAGCTGTATCTTCCTCTTCTCTGAGGCCTTTTAAACATTCAGATGTAGGTTCATAGAGACCCTGAGCTGGCGTCAACCTTCCAGATTAGTCTCACTGTGGATACTATAAAAACTCAACCAGGAAACACAAAGGGGGGATTTTATTCTAAAAATAATTCAGGAAGAGATTAGATAGTTATAGATAGAAGAAACTGCAGGTGCCTCATAAAACTTCTGTGAGCTCTTTATGTCTGGTATTAACAGACTTTCTGTTTATGACAGGCTTGACAAATTGTTAAACTATCCTCTGAGTCTGGGAGACGACAAACAAAGCTTTTTATCACGATATCCTAGAAACAAATATCCACAAATACACTGGAATTATCTAAATTTCTGCAGATGAATTTGTGTGACGCACCAGTTGATGAATAGTTTTAGCTCGGTTTGCACAGTTTATCTGCTCACGTTTTATCTGGTCAAACAGGTTTGTTCCAGTATGAGCCACTGGAGCCAGTTCTAACTTTAAGAAGCACACAGAAGTTAAAGTCCTGCCGGGTACATTCTGTACACAGCGGTGGTTGAAAGTAGAATTTCCTCTATTTCAGCAAAATATGAACTAAAACATGATCAGATGACTTTTATTTCTTTATTATGGACATTCTGAAATCTTCTGTGTAAACACAATATGACGCTGAGGTTGTGAATAGTTATATTTAACAATCTGGTGGTCGTCTTCATTCTCCTTCTTGTTCTTAAACAGATTCTCAGTAGACTCGATGTTACTGTTACAGACATCTGTTCAAATGAAAATGAGATCAGCTCATTTTGTGTTGCATTCTTCATGCTTCAGTGTTTACTCCCAGGATATCAGATTATATATTTATGACTCTATGATTCTGTTTCCAGCTCTCCAAAGATAAGGACGCTGGCGAAAGCGTTAACGCCATCCTTTTTGAGATTTGGTGGGACCAGACAGGACTTCATGGTGTTTACCCCTCAGAGTTACCATAAGGACTCAGGTGTCACTGCAGGTAAGGTCAGAAGATCCTGGTGGACCTTTAAGGAGTCAACAATGAGTAAAGGCTAATTCCTTCACGGTTCATCCAGTATTTTCCACTCTTAAATCACTCCACAGTGTCTTTTTTTCTAGAGAGGTGGAATGTGTGTTAATATTGCTGAGAAAGATGAAAAAGTTGTTTTTGTCATTTGACCGTTTGAAATCTACCAAAACATTTTAGTTGAAACACAATGAACAAAGGTTTGTTCAGCCTTAA
This sequence comes from Ctenopoma multispine, assembly GCA_034779795.1. Classification (NCBI taxonomy): domain Eukaryota; kingdom Metazoa; phylum Chordata; class Actinopteri; order Anabantiformes; family Anabantidae; genus Ctenopoma; species Ctenopoma multispine. The sequence goes on from JAUYWH010000004.1 coordinate 417,891, forward strand.
TGTGTCAGACATGAAATACATCTGTGTGTCTGACAGTAATAAAGCATCTTTTTATCATTTTATCATTTGTCAAAACGTTTAAAGGTTTGTATCTGTGAAACTGGTTCATGCTCATGTTCCGGTTCATTCAGAGTCATCATAAATCCCCCCAAAGCTCGACTTCAGTCCCTTTCTTTCTCAGGTTTTCAGGTGTTGTGGTCTCTGAATAGTTTGACCTTTTAAACATAAGACTCTGGTGGTGAACATCTGACTCACAGAGAGAAATAATAGGGCACATTGCTGCTGAGACGTTCCTGCTGTGAATATGAAGTACGTGAAACCTTTGTGTAGTGAAATGTGCAGCATACATAAAAATGTCTGTCTGTTAGATCAGTCCTGTGATAAACTGGAGCTGCCTTCATGCCTGGAGGAGAAGCTGAAGAAGGCGTGGACTCAGCAACAGGAGATCCTGATGAAAGAAGACCTGCAGAAGAAGTACAAAAGAGTCAAGTTCACAGGTACGAGCCCGACATTCTTTAGGCTTCAGACGTCTTCTTTTAACCGCTGGTAACTGTCGACGTTGTCCTCCTGTGACAGAATACACCGTAGACCTGCTCCACTCCTTCACCAACTGTTCTGGGATGGATCTGATCTTCGGGCTGAACGCTCTGCTCAGAACAGCTGACAACAGCTGGAACAGCAGCAACGCCCGCTCACTGCTGCAGTACTGTGAATCCAGACAGTACAGGATGTCCTGGGAGCTGGGGAACGGTACGAACACCACACAGTCATTCTGAAACACAGTGGTTATCTGAGGTTTGGGTTTCACTTCCGTGTCCTCTTTGTGTTGTGAGGGCTTCATTTTATCAACTCTGAGTGCAGACAGGAAGTTATTTCATGTTCTTTTATGTAGTTGGGAAAAGTGTTTCAGTGGTTTTCTGTCACAGTTACAAAGAAAGAAGTGTAACATCAGAAACCATTTCATTGGAAACTCGTTTTAAAAAGATCTGAAACGGATTCTGGTGCTGTCCCCTGTGTGTCTTCAGAACCAAACAGCTTCGAGAAGAAGGCTGGGATTCGGGTGGATGGAGAACAACTGGGACGGGATTTTATCCATCTCAGAGAGTTGATGTCAGAATCCAGATTGTACCGTGACGCTGGACTTTACGGGCCGGATGTGGGCCAGCCACGAGACCACAGGATAGACATACTGAAGGGGTGAGACAAACGTGACAGTGAGGCCTGGGTTTAAATCACCGACACACAGACACACATATCTGACCCTGAGTGTGTTTATACAGTATAATACATTATGCATTTCATTCAAATGTAGAAAGTTCTTGTGTCTAGTCTTGAGGAGCAGCTGAGCTGAACTGAGCAGGTTCTGTCCCATAATTGAATCCCAGAGTCACATGTGAACTGCAGAGTCGACTTCATTACAGCCAGTGCGTCACTGGGCTGCTGCAGCATGTTGCTGCTGGTTGTTGGGGAGAGATCTGAATATAACACAACATGTTTTAGGGCACATTACAGAGAAAGGTAACTGTATTTAATAATACTGAACATTTGAATACGTTTGGATTGACCCTCTTTAGATCTAGTTAGATTCGGTTGATTTCTAAAATTCTTTAATTAACTACAGTGTAGCAGAAAAAGTCATATAAAATATCTACTGGAGTTTTCTGAAAGCTGCTTTTTTTTCCCAGTTCATGAAATTCAGAATCAATATTTTAATATAATTTGAAATATACTATCAACCCTGTTCCAGAGCAGAGCTCACTCACACTTACTTAAAATCTTGCTGCAGGTTCCTGCAGAGTGGCGCTAAAGCAGTCAACGCCTGCACCTGGCACCAGTGAGTTCATCTTTACTTTGACTCAGATTACAGATTTACAGTCACTGTTTGTCTCTGTTAACACTTATTTAACTGTGTGGGCAACAGGAGAGAACATTACTGGTGAGTCACTTCAGTTTAGTTCTCATAAACTCTACAACTACCCCTCTCCTGTCTCCTAGTTATTATGTGAATGGAAGAGACGCGTCTGTGGAGGATTTCCTGGATCCTGGGGTTCTGGACACGTTGGCTGTAAAGATCAATGAAGTCTTGCAGGTAAAAATGTGCAGTAGACACAGAGTGTTTCATACGTGTGAAGTGCAGGTGTTGAAGTGGATCCGTGTTTTCCCTCCTTGTCCAGGAAGTAAACCTGGTTTCTCCAGGGAAGAGGGTTTGGCTTGGAGAGACAAGCTCAGCCTCTGGAGGAGGAGCTACAGGACTGTCGGACACCTTTGTAGCAGGATTCATGTGAGTTTATACCAGCAGTGACCTGCACTGTAGTCAACACCATGTGAATCTGGACCAGTCTAAAAAACTCACTACTACAAATTCACTGTTTATTAGCTGTGTTGTTTTTTTTGTCTTTTCTAAGTTGAATATTTTAGGATTGTGAAGAATCACAGCTTGTGATGAGCTATTTTCTCACGCTGTATTAACAGGATTCATTGATGAATAAGAACACAACCATCAGTTGAACCAACATTTAAAATAATTGTTAATTTTAGCCTTTTCTATTCTTCACACTGTTTTGCACAGTGAGAGCGTTTTACAGAAGCAGTAAAAGATGAGGAACAGGAAACGAACATTCACCTTAATGTTGCATTGTTTGATAAAAGTAGTGTTCCAACTCAAAAATAAAAGTTTGACATTCAGAAACAAAATATTCTTTCACAGTGTTCCAACTTAACAGTAAGAGTTTCATCTCTTAACACGTTTTAACACATCTAAAAGTGAATATGTGGTTGTTGCACTTGTAAATGACACGATACATGTAACAGCCCCTCAGTCTGCTAGAGAACACGACTGAATACCAGGGCAATCACTGAAAGGACATCCTGAAACCAGACACACCAGAGCTACTGTGGCTGCTTCTACAAGCGTTTGTGCTTTTCTTCACCAAGCACTTTGTGAACTGTTGGTCATTTTTTACTATCATCCCTAATCACTATAACCCTAATCTAATAATACCCGCCTCCTTTGTTATTCCCACTTGTTTTTTATCAACAACGTGCTACTGCTGCAGCTGGGACGTGTTTCAGTGTTGTCCGTGTGAATATGTGCTGTTTCCAGGTGGTTGGACAAATTAGGCCTGGGGGCCACACTCGGCATAAATGTTGTGATGAGGCAGGTGTTTGTTGGCTCTGGAAGTTACCACCTTGTTGACAACAACCTGGATCCTCTACCTGTAAGACTTTGTTAATGATTTATAACTCTGTTTGTGCTGGCTTCAGGTTATACCTAAATGTACATTAACTAACATTTGATAAACATTTGAGAAGGTTTTATGTAAATAGAACAATTATTCATCAATTCACATAAATCATTATGTTGATCTGTTTTTGCCCAATGTGAACATAATAACTGTTTGCTGAAAGGTTTACATCAATTAAAAAAATAACGAGTCAAAAAAGGAGACAAAAAGAGGACAGAGAGAAAAGAGGACAAACAATCTGTTTTTGTAAATGATTTAAGCTGTCAGTGTCTACTACATTTAAGTAACACCTTTGTGATACATGTTCTTTTAGGATTATTGGTTGTCTGTTCTCTACAAGAGACTCGTTGGACCAGAGGTTTTGAAAATTGAAGCACTTTCTAATTTTGTCCCAAAAAAAAGAGTGAGGCTTTATCTGCACTGCACTAACACCAAGAGGTATGCCTGCTTCAAGAGCACATCTGCTATTGGTTTTCTCTACCATTAACATTTAATAACATGTAACATGGGTGTGCTTATTTCTGCAGTTACAAAAGTGGTGCAGTCACATTGATATCCATGAACCTGGGTAAAAAAACAGCCAGGATCTCTGTGCCTGCACTCTCCTCCAGCACAGTGGATGCATTTGTATTCCAGTCTGACCAGCCAGGAGAAGGGGGGCTCTACTCCAGGTGCCAGTAACCCCGAATCCCTCAAAATAACCATTTATCACTGAGTTAGAGTCAGACAGCTGCTCTGTTTGTACCATGTGAACTGTCAATTACTTTAAATGTAAATGATTCTTCAAGGCAACAGAAGACAAAAGACCTCCTACTACACTGTACAAGTGGCTCATGATTTGATTTTGTATGTTTTTGTGAAGGTTGGCAAAACTGAACGGTGAGGTGTTGAAGATGGTGGATGACAAAACTCTTCCTGACCTCAAAGGAACTCTTCTGCCTCCAGCTGAACATCTGAAGCTCCCTGCATACTCTATGGCCTTCTTTGTCTTCAGAGATGCTCGAGCTGCTGCCTGTCAGTAAATCTCACAAAGACATTTTCACAAAAGGGATGCTGAAGTATGTTTTTTACTGAAACTATGTGTACTGTGGTGTGTATAATATTTTTATAATGTGATTACACAGAGGTGGTGACCTAAGCAGCAAAATTAGTGTTTTTCAGATTAGAGGACGTTGTTGCTGATGGTTTTAAGGCTGTAACTACAGTTAATGATATCATATCCTCTGTGATATTTTGGGTATTTGGGGGTAATTTAGTCACAAGACGAATAGTTTACATGTGAATTATTACACACACATTACACCTGTGTGTTTTTGCACTTAAATGATGGTTGGTGAAATCAAATGTAGCAGATTTATACACCAGGCAGTGTAGAGAAGTACTTGTAGTTTTTGGACTTGGTATATTTAACTGAAAAGTTAGAAGCAATGTAAACTTTTGACATCTCCATTCATGACTGAAGTATTTCAAAAACCCCTGCTTCAGTGTTGCTTGTGATCAAGTCAGTTGATGACGGTGTCCCACAAGGCTTAATATTGGGTCCTATACTGTTTGTTCTGTAAATAGATATTTATTTTCCAACTTAACATTGTAAAGTACTCGATTTCTAGACCTCTTCAACTAATTATTTTGTTGTTTTAAACCCCAGAAAGGCACTAAAACATTAGTTCTCACAACAGCACTTTAATGATCCTACTGGGATCTAAGAATAAAAAGCATAATAATTTGAATAACCTTTTTTCTGGTCACAAATTCATACTACATCTACGTTAACCTAGCTAAATTCTAAAATGCTGCTTATGTGTAGAAACAACATATCCAGCTACATATTTCAGCTGGTTTCTGCAGTTTACTGTGTCCACATTAAAACACTAAAACAGCACAACACAATTCTCTTCCTACTGAGCAGTGTGATTAGGGCACTGTCTGTAAAAATGAAGCTAAATAAATCAATCAAACACATAAAATCAAGATAATTTTTGTTGTTTTGCAGTAAATGAGAAATTCCAAGTTTATCTGTTTTTTAAACTGTATTTTCAAGAGTCACTGTAGCTATGAGCTGATTGAAAATTTCAGCCATCAAAGAATGTTAATAGTTTGATTTATGTTTAATTCCACATTAAATGTGCGACAAGTCATAAAAAGCAAAGCCTGCACCCTTTTATTCACATTTGACAACATTTCAATCTACCTCGGATATTCTTGAAAGTAGAAATGTTTAAAACATAAATTATAATTTAGAAAATATATCAAACTTTATGTTCTTAGCCACCAGTAGGGTAACAAACATAATGGAAGCCGGTGTTTTCATTAATACTACTTCTTTCCCAGGTGACAAAATGTCTCATAGCAATAAACATTTAAGTGCGGTGCATTTCAGGACTTAATTACTCAGGAGTGGTCTGGACTGTCACTGAAATGTGAATTACAGTTAAGGTATGTGTGTTATATGAGTTTTGTTAAAGTTATGTTAAACTTTGGTGGAGGACAGCCTTTGTCTTTGTCCATGTTCATAACTTCAATAAAACGTTTTCCAGCATTAGAAGGTGCAGAAGTTTGATTTGGTTAGATAGAGTCCAAGTCATGTTTTTATTTTAAACATTAAGCTTTAATGCATCACAAACACACTGCAGCAGATGTACTTTCAGCTCACTGTTCTTCCTGTTCCTCTCCATGTGTGATAATATAACACAGAGTTTTGTAATCCAAGTTTCCAGCAGTGTCAATATTTGATGACTTGAACATCTGCTTCACCTGCAATCAGACAGTTTAACACCTGAGGGGCTGTTTTAGTGCAGATGAAAAAATAAGACTCACAGTATCAATGTAACGTAGAATAAGTTAAGCTTTCCTGTTCTGGTCTCTAAAAATATATTTAGTTTTAGTAGTTCTTTTGTTCAATGCTGAGCCTTAACATTACTTTCAAATAGTTTTAACTGTTTTCTACCAATATCTATCAAATGAAAAGTGCTGCATTAAAGTTTATGTAAAATTCTGAAACACACTTATTTTAATCTGAAATATTCTGAAATTACCTCAGCACACTGGCAGATTCGTTCACTTGTTGTAAGAAATGTGATTTTAGTGTGACGAAACACAAAATGTACACGAAAGCAGTTGAGACTGATTCTTTACCTCTTCAGATGTGAACCTGTCAGCTTGTGTCATCAGTAGTTTCTGTAACCTGCAACGACACAAAACATTTGTACTCTGACGCAGAAAACATGTCTGAATCTCCAACACACAGCTGGCAACGTACTCGTCTTTGTGGATGAACCCTTTGGCATCAGGATCGAACATTTTGAAAGCGTTTAAGATGGTGTCCTCGGGGTCAGTGCCTGCACACGTACACCACAGACAAACAGATGATCAGTAACGTCTTTTGGCAGCTCAGTATAAATCATGTTCAGGTGGTTGTTATGCAAGTTTTTGACTCTTCATTAGCAGTTGCTCATTTTCTAAATAGCTCAACATTTTGGGAACCCCTGTTCTTCTCTTTCTATCTGACGCTCAGATTCCATCCATTAATGTTCATGTCCGTACAGTGAATAAGAAGCTATAGCTCCTGGTTAGCCACCAACATGAATGATAAGGAACTTCATGTCATTTGAGGTCATTAAACTCAGATTAATTAGATATGATGTTATATTGTCTGTGCTCCCTGTGATGTTGTGATCAAGTGCAGGTTATAAAAATGGAACTCTCATCTGTCATATATGATGCAAACATGCAAATAATCTCCCACAAATACTGGATGATACACTTCTCAGTGTGCAACCTAGAAGCTCCTTTTGCACATCCATTTCTATAAAAGTACATTTTACAGGCTGTCAGTTAATTATCTATATGCAGGATCTTATTCACAGCAATCACCAGTGAATGAGTCTTAATTTGTAGACCCGGTGGAGTTTCTCACCGTGCAGCTTTTCTCCAAAGAGGTTGAGGAACATGGTGAAGTTGATGGGACCTGTGGCTTCTTTCAGCATGTCTTCCAGCTCATTGTCCTTCACGTTGAGTTTGCCTGAGGAGTCAAACTGGACTTTACACTGTTCTCACTCATATTGCACCTCCACCTGTCATTTAATTTAGGTACTGGGTTTGTCCTCATCATCAGGCTTGTTTTTATCACTGTGATGAAGGCAAAAGCTATTTCAGACAATGCTGACAGTAAGATTAAGAAAACATGCCTTTAGACCGACCAGACAAATCAGTTGTAGGTAGATTTGTAAAAATTAATTTTAAACCCTTGAAACTAACGTACTGAAGTTTAAACTACAGTGTAAGTACATCAACTGTACTTAAATACAGTACTAGAGTGAACATTCCAGCTGCAGCACATGACGTCTGACAACATGCACAGTGTGATGATGCTACAAACCCAGAGACGCGTACGTGTCCTTCAGATCTTCTTTGTCGATGAATCCATCACGGTTCTGGTCGATCAGTGTGAAAGCCTGAGTGAGAAAGAGACAGAGTCTAACTTCTAGATAAATACTTTAAATTACTGTAAACCCCATGAGAGCGAGGGGTTCTCTCACCTCTTTGAACTCTTGGATCTGAGTTTGTTCGAACATGGAGAAAACATTGGACGAGGCTCTCTGAGCTCTTTTAGCACCTCCTTCCTTCTTCTTTGTCTTTCTGCTCGCCTGATAAACAACATATTGTCTTATAAAGAGAATTGTTTGATGGCGTCAACAAGGTTGAAGGCTTTGTGGAAGATATTGCTGTTTTGTTTCCTAAATAAATTCAGGACTGTGTTCAGATCAGTTCACAGCATACGGTAGTGTAATAAATAAGCTTCTATAACTCTGCAAGTATTTATCAGTTTATTACTGTTTTATAACTACTGCAGTATCTATTTTAATATATCTTATAATATTTCCTGTCTATTTTTTCTCAGGAATATGAAGAAGCTAAAGATCATTATATATGTTTTGTCTTTCTGAAATACATTTCTGATCTCAGTCGTATCCACAGTTTTACGCTTATAAAAAATAAACCATTCAAATGTTCAGATGTGAAGAATAAAAGGCTCCGAGCACGTACCATCTGTCCTCTTCTCCCTCCGTCAGTGAAGCTGTTTCTGCAGTGAGTGTGTGTGACGATTTGGGGGGAACAGAGTTTAAATACAGCAGCTGCCTCAGATGCACACAGAGGGGATGTGATGATGGTCTGAATGAAGCCGGCTCTTCAGGGACCCCCCCAGCCTCACAGAGTTACCCTTGTATGGGCAAGATGTTTGGTAAAACTCTGTTTCTCTCCGGAGGCTCGGCAACAACTGTTGCTCATTAAAACCTTTTAAAGTGTTTCTATTTACAGTGAATCACATTAGAGAAAGACAGAGGGGGGGGGGGGGGGAGCAGTAGAACTCATGTTACTTTCCTTTTTTATTCTTTTATTAAGAAATGTTAATGTCAAATGTAAAGTCAACTTTACTTTATAACATACTGAATAATGTGAGCCACAATCATTTCTGTCAACCTCCACATTAAAGATGTCCCTCAAAATGTAAAGACATGATTTCACTCTGTGATCTTTAACAAACATATAATACATATGTTTATTTCTTATTTCATTTAGCTTCATGATGAGACAGCAACATCTGCGATTTAACAAAACATTAATACGAGATGGAACCACAACGACACAAAGAACGAAGGCAGTCTAAATCTAAAGATGGATAAAATAAGTAAATAACAGAAGGCACCTGTAAATTGCACAGTTTAGAAATGGAGTTTGGTTTATGGAGGCCACATAAATCAGACTTTGTATATTTACATAGTTTTCTACATTTAAATTGGAATGTTGTACTTTTTACTGATGCTGCTGATGGTTTGTAGAGTTTAAATCAGAACAGAAGAAGAATTTTAAGGTTTGTCAGGAGTGTTTGGCTTGTGGGCAGTTTGACCAGTGTCCACATGGCGGCGCTACCGTCATTCTGTCCACGTAAATTATAACATTTAAGTTATCTTTTTCAACGATTTATACATATGGTCCAGGCTTTCCTACAGCAGCAGTATGTTCGGTCTTAACATCCAACTGAAACCTGTCTGTAAACGTTTCATTTGCATCTACCGCGGCAGCCAAACTCCCCTGAAAACTCTCCCGATGTAATACGTCATGTGTGGCGGCCGAGAAATGCGACAGACACACGACTCACTGCGACGCTTTTGCGACTTAACTGGTTCTCCGAACATCGGCACATAGAACCCCATGTGTTCAGTACTTTCTACGAGGAAACTCTTCACTTTTACATTAAGAGACGCGCTCTCGGCCGCTCTTGTGTTGTGCAGATACCTTTTACAAAGAGGACTCTTGCATAGTTCTAATACTTTAGCGTCTTGAAGTTCGCATTACATGTGTATTTCTACTGCAGAAACTACATGAAAGTGATTATACATGACTACTTTTAATTCTGTGAATCGAATAATATTTGTGTACTTTTACTGCAGATGTTGAGCACGAACCTAATGATAATTTTACTTAAAAGTATTTTAATTGAAATAACTTGTAGCCTGTTGGAGTATTTTAACTGTGGCACAGTTAGGTTAAGTCATTGATCTGAGTATTTCTTGTACTAGAAGTCAATCGTGAGTATTTTCCACATGCGCAGTGGATTGTCCTGAGTTCAGCGGACCGTGAACGCGTCGCATCAGTATCAGTTTAATACTACATTACCCACAACCCCCCGCGTCGAGCCATGTTTTAGGAAATCCGCTTGCGGCGGATTATTGTAATCCGACAGAGGTCTGGACGACACATCGGATCACGACAGAGACAAGCGAAAGTCTAGCGGCCTGTAACAAATGCAGCTGCTCTGATAATAACGGGATAAAGCAGGGATATGATCCGACGCCCCGCTCGGTGCTCCCGCACACAGTGATCCGCGGTGCCCGGGCCGTTTCCTGGACCGATCCATCTCACACCCACTGACAGCGGCTTGGCATCACTGCAGCGCAGAGTACAGAAGAAAAAAAGCTTCGATTTTTTCGGCTAAAGAGCCCCTCCCTCCCATCTCCCTTCCCCCGCCAGGTTTAGCCCCAGCCCGGCTCGGCTCGGCTCGGTTGCCCTGTCTGCGGACTGGAGCGCTGCCGCCGCTGCTCACGCTCAGCTAGCTAGCGCGGCTAGCCCTCTCCAGCTAGCTAGCTAGCTAGTCGGGAATCTGTCAAGTTTAGTTCGGTGTTTATCAAATTTTCGGAGCCGCAGCCCAGAAGGAGGGAGGATGTCGGCGAAAGACCAAAACAAACTCTCCACGGTCGAACGACCTGTCAAAGGTATGTCCCATTTCTTTATTTTATCCTACGTTTACTGTGGGGTGCAGGAAGTTAACGATGGCAGCTGTCAGAGCTAGTTTGCTAACGCGCCGCTGGATGACAAGTCAGCCCGGTTAACAGTTAATTTACTCGGGGATTAATTTTTTTGTGGAGCCTACTGGATCGTGGAGCTTACACCACCTCTCCCCGTCGTGAGGGGAAGGTCGCCAGGTTATGCGAGTGAATGAATCCAGCGGCTGCTAATCATTTAGCTTCGTAGCTTAGCCGTCCGGAGAACCAGATGTCAAACTGTTAACGGACACATGGGGTTCAGGTTCATGTTCAGCCCTGAACCCGGACTCCTGGCTCCTGATGGGGGATAAAAACCTGGAGGAATGTGGTTTTTATGCCAGTGACCGCGGTTTGGTGAAATAATTTCTGGTGCATGTGAATGCAGCGCTGCAGTGTTGGTGAATGAATGCAGGAGGTGTGTAACGACCCCCCCATCCATTCCCTGTTCTCTTTCCAGCAGCTGTTCGTGGAAAAAAGACTTTTTAAAGACGACAAACATTTTTATAAGACCTGACCCATTTGACCACAGGGATCAGTGAACTATCGGCCTGAGTCTGCTGGGTGTTCTGGTACTGACTGGTGTCACTGTCACAAGAAGTTGGAGCAGGAAAAAGCTTTTTCTTTTCTGTAACATGCCTCTGAATCATGTATTTCATGGTGGTTCTTGTGACCGCAGCACTGCAGTGTTGGCGAGTGAATGTGGGAGGTGTAAAGGACTCTCCCTTTGAAACGTCTGTTTTTAGAAAATTACTTTTTTATGGACAGGAAACACTGAAAAAGAGCAGCTGCAGGTTTTCCCCCCAACATGTTGCTGCGCTTAGAGCTGCACGTTTCTGTATCATCACTTAATCTTTACTTTACTTTACTTTAGTTCATTTGGCAGACGCTTTTATCCAAAGCAAATTACAATCCGGGTTCTGTAACTATGAGTTACTTCCAACTAAGAGCCCTGATAAGATAAACTTGTCAAGAAGCAAAACATGCTAAG
>JAUYWH010000004.1:450691-466069 GCA_034779795.1 Ctenopoma multispine
ACACACAGACACACACACACACACAGACACACACACAGACACACACACACACACAGACACACACACAGACACACACAGACACAGAGACACAGACACACACAGACACACACAGACACACACACAGACACACACAGACACACGCACACACAGACACACACACACAGACACACACAGACACACAGACACACACACACACACACACACAGACAGACACACGCACACACAGACACACAGACACACACACACAGACACACAGACACACACACACACACACACACACACACACACACAGAAACAGACACACACACACACACAGACACACACACAGACACACACAGAAACAGACACACAGTCAGATTGCATAAAATCCATCCTTTCTTATGCCAATGATAGTGTGACTGAGCTCCGAGGAGCAAGTATTGACATTTATATTATATATGTATATTTTAATTGTTCCCTCTTTTCAATGTGATGTTTTTTTTTTTTTTTTTACAGCACATAGATTTAGGCTTAATTATCTAGAGCGGGGTGAGAAAGAGAGAGAGGTAGGGGTGAGGAGAGAGGAAGAGTTGGAGGGTGATTACACTTTATTGCAACTGGGGTTTTGAGTGTGGAAGTTCATTATAAGGTTGGAAAAAGGAAGACGACCCTGAACTCAAGGTCCCTTTACTAGCTTTTTCATGGATCGGGATGCTTGAAAACTCCAGAAAAACTGGTCCTTGAGTTGAGAGTTTTTAGTTGTGAAAGCGCTTGGGTCTTATTTTGGTGGTTTTGTTTCTGTCAGTGATGATGACATTAAAGATCTAGTAACATCCCAGAGAAGAAGTCAGACACTTCTTGTAATGACATGAAAATATTCTTCTTATAACACAGCATTGTCTTGCTATCATGAGATACCTCTACTATCTTGCTTCAAGAGAAACATCTCATTAAAACATTAGAACTGCACGTGGTAAACTTTAACGAGATGCTGGTGTGATCGTGTGACGTCATGTCTGTGGTCCGATACCGAGTCAGAGTGCGGTCCGAACAATCACAAAGACCAGATACACACACGATGATCACACGCTCAGACAACACAAACACAACAGGGCCACGTCGCCATGTGCGTTAGTGCTCGATTCTACAGACTGTTTCATTTAAAGAGAGCAGGTATTAAACAAAATCAATCGTTATAATTGTGAGGTTTTTATTGACTTCTCTGTGTTCCCAGATACTACAGATAAAAAACAACAACTCAAGATTAAAACATTTGATTATTTGTCAAAAAGCTGTCGTCATGTTTCAGGCAGCAAGATGAAGCAGACTTTATCTGGGACTTCACACTTACCTGACATTTTCGGCACAATTAAAAACAAAAGAGAGGATTTATCGGTAATGAAATTAATGGTGCTGATAGAAATCATGAAAAAATCTCAAAATAAGACTCAAGCTATAGTAAATGTGAACTGTCCTTTAAAGAGAACATATGAGCAGGAATCTAAAGGGCAGAAGGGAACCTGAGGTGTGTTTCAGCAGTGATGAGGACCTAGGTGGGTTTGATTTAACTATTTCTTCTTTATTTTTGGTGGTGGGTGGAGTGTGCAGGCCTCATTTCTGACGTGTGTTCGGGTCTCGGAACATATCTCACCGAATGTACAGAAGCGGTTTCAAAAATAAAATAAGAAAAAAATCGAGATTCTCTTTTTCTTTCAAGCTAAATTTAAAAAAGCAAAACTTTTTTGTCGACTACATGTATTGCAAGGCCTCTCATTTATGTAGATGTTTCACTCCATTCAAATAAAAAAAAACAGAAAAGTAACGGTGCTTGTGTCTCTTGAATGCTGCTGCTGCTGCTGCTGCTGCTTTCAGCGCTCAAGGACGCCGTCTCTGTGTCGCAGAGCGGCTGCCAATCAAAGCCCAGCGTGGGAAGTGTTGCTTTGTGTGGATTAATCCGGCGGGGACACGAGTGGCATTGAAACGTTGCCAGCTCCTCGCTTTCATGTGCAGGCCCCATGTGTTTCTTAGCAACACAAACCCTCCACATTATTACCTGCAGTTCACTCCAGATGAAGTATCCAAAGCTCAAGTTTGCTGGAGCCACACAGAAAAGGGTCACGATAGTAGAAATACAGCTGTGGGGGTTTGAGCACGAAACCCCCGCTTGGTGCTGCAGAAGCTGTCGTCAGTGTAAGTTTATAAAATCACAGATGAGACGTATGAAACTAACAAGTTCAGCAAAGCACAGATGGTGTGCATTGTGTTGGCGTTAAAGGAATTCTAGAAGTGTACAACTGCAGATGTCAACACTGAAGCAGCCCAGTATCAGGTCTTTGGTCAGGCCACTCAAGGACTCATCAAACACACGTTTGCATCAGACCATGTTTTGATGCTGAAAGGTGACCCAGCCTCAGGTCTCTGGCTTCTGTTGCAGGTTTTCTTTAAGTGCCTCTCTGTTTTTGGCTGCATACTTGTCTCAGTTCTGATCAGCCTCCCCACAGCATCCTGCCTCCACCAGTCTGTACGGATGGTATTAGCAGCTGATGATGTTTGCCAGACAAGGCTCCTGGAGTTCTGCCCAAAGAGTTTAATTTAGTGTCATTCGACGACAGAATCTTTGTCCCCATGCACTCAGAAAGCCATTTGGCAAACTCTGAACAGGCTGTGGCCTCTGTTTAACCGCTGTATCATAACGGCCTGACTGATGGGGGGTTGTTCTTCTTCCAGGTATAGACTGACCTATTGCCTCTTGGGTTCTTTCAGGTGGCCAACTCTAGGAAGTCTCCACACGCCACTGTGATTCTCAGGGCTTTAGACACATTTTTTATATTGTTGCCCTGATTAGAGATTAGATGTTTTTACCTGCTATAGAGCAACAGATTTGATTAAAACCTTGACAGGCTGAGACGTGTTAAGGCAACAGGAAAAGAAAACACAAGAGATTTAACATTTTCTCTGATTTATTTGACTCCCTTACATGGTACAACAGAAACAACTGGATGGTTTGAAGGTTTTAACAGAAGAAAGCATGAAGATAGTGACAGGAGAGACACGTTTTCTACCTCAAGACACGGTCCAATATAGATGCTACCATGTTGATTAGTATGAACTTTGAAATGTCAGGGTGAAATTAGTAGGAAAATGATGGAGAAGAATAAAATCATCAGCTCCTAAAAAAACTGTACAGCAAAAATTATATTTTCAAAATACAAACAGTTCACAGTAGCAAACAAATGTGAGACCTTTGGCTGTAAAAATGACAATCTTCAAATCAATAGAAGCTTCACATAATAAATATCACAATCTGCTGTACGAGAGCGTGTTTAATACAGAACAGTTGGCCTCACATTAATCAGCTGTCATTTAAGTTAAGAGCAGAAACATCCGAGGTACGAATCATAGAGCGAGTTTGGTTTTGTCTTTACTAACATACACGGCATCAGCGTGACCGCTCAGTAGTTTGGCTTTGGACACATTTTAATGTCATTATCCAGAACAGTTTAACTCTGCAGCTTCATGACACCAGAGAAGTGGAGCCCAGAAGAAAGCTGCTCTCACCTCATGACACAGACCTCTGGATGTTCAACACAATGGAAACATAAGTATGATGACGGTGATGTTTGTGATGAGTGGACACACTAACAGGATGATTTGCAAGCAGTGATGATTATAAGTGCAGCACAGGTAATGTGTGTGAGTGTCAGTGCATCAGGGTGAAGGTTCAATCAGGACCAGCCATCAGTAAACTCTGTCCAGGGTTGGTTAGATGGAGGATGCATGTTTGCTACTGTGATGACTCTCTGTGTGTTTGCTGACTGGATATCTGATGCTATGGCCTGTTTTTCCCCTCCTCCTCCTTCTCCTCTTAAAGCAGATGGTTCATCAAGTATTTGTCGTGAACGAGGTCACTTCCTGTTAGAAAAGTGAAGCTTTCTTCTTCAGTTCATTTCGCTTCCACAAAGACAGCCGGTCGAATTCGGCCATCGGCATCCCTAACACCTGCTCGAATTCTTCTGGTGCCAGATGCCTCTGAGAGGAGAGAGAAGGACGAAGAATGACAAGCTTTCAGTCTGTGTTGGTAAAGCAGGTAAATACTTAAAGCACTAAAAGAGTTAAAAGCTGCAAAATCACTCAGATGTTTCCTTTATTTAGCTGAAACTGTCAACTATCGGTGTTTTATCTTACACAATGTACCAGATTTACATTAGAAACTGCAACAAAAACAGATTTAATGAATTAATCATGATTTACAGTGTATGAATCACAAAAAACATCAGTGTGGAGCATTTGGGAGACGGCAACCTTCCTCAAATGAATATATCAAACTGACAAAGATGCCATATTTCCATTAAGTCTCCTTCATTTTTAGTGCCGTTTGATTTAATACAAGGACACCAGGTCCGACAATCTCACACACAGAAACCACCACAGTTTGAATTTTAAAAATGATCAGACCCTCATTGCTTCTCTGATTAAAACTCCAGATTACGTGCGTGCAGGCTGCAATTAAACACACCACGACACACACTCTCCCCATCATCTCTGCCTCTGATACGAACCTCCAGCCTGGTGCGGTCGACTCCTGGTGGCAGCTTACTGCGCCCTCTGTGGGTCACAATCAGCGCTTCGTAGGGAAAGATCTGCAGCAGAGGCGTTAAATGTGAGGTTCAGAGACACATCACCTAAATTAAACTAGGTCATTCACCATCAGGCTGAGCAGCTACAAAGCACCTTTCATCTACTATAAGGAAACATTATCTGTGTTGTGTAGAGATGAAATGTGAATAATTATTAAACGTCATCAATTTATTTTGATCAAATGAATCAATTAGTCAAATTAATTATTTTCTTGCTAAAACGGGAAAAAGTTAAGTTTCTACTGAAACGTGCGGATAATTAACTTAAAGTTAATTAACTTAGAAAATAAGTGGAGCTGGAGCAGCTCTCACCTTCTGCTCCAGGATACTCGGCAGAGAGTTTCCTCTGTCCATCCTCTCCCGTCGAGCCTCTCCGTTCTTCACAAACACATACACAATAAAACACACACACTGTATAAAAGACACTCGTGCACAGTCACCATCACAGTGGTTCCAAACCAAACAGGAGCATCATCATCGTTCAGCTGGATCAGGGATTGTGCAGGAGGAGCTAGTGCAGCTGTTCAGTGAAGATTAAACACAGCACGTGCTGGACAAATAGAAAATGTGCTTACCTGAGCAGCTGCAGAGACAAGAAGACAGGAAGAGAAATCAGTGAAACAACATGAGTATCTTCTACGAGTGTGAGGAACTGTGATGTTAGAACAGAGGCAAAGATGTGAGAAACAATCCTGCATGAAGTGACTTTACATCATATGTTACATGCAGGAACACTCGTCCTAATGTAGGCTACACGTGATAGATGCTGGGATAATGTGGCTGTGGAGGAGTCGTACCGGGCCGTCCTTTATCTCCATCTGTGGAAAACTCTGCAGACTGCATCTGCAAACAAGAGACAAGTCAGAATTTCTACTTTTTTTTCCCATTCTGGCTTCACAAAAACCTCAGTGTTACTGTATAAAGAGTGGGATTAAAATATCCTGCGTGTTAGTTTTCTCATCTTCTCTAATGAAACTTAAAATCATATTGAATAACATTTTTAAAGCTGCATTAATAAGATGTTTATAGTACTGATACTGAATCCTTGGAGAATTAAATATTCAAGGTGTGTTTCTTATCTTATTCTTATCAAACGTCTGTATCAGTGTCGACACACGTGAGCACTTACTCTGGTCAGACCTGAGCCCGAGTGTGAAGGAGACTTTGATGCAGTGAGTGACAAACCTGCAGGTTAATAAAGAACAAGACGTCTTGAAAACAGTTTCATCCTGAAGCCACAAACTGAAACCTGAAAAAGCCCCCGGCAGTCTTACTGGTGTGCATGTGTGTTCTGTCGGGCAGTGACTGTGTCTTCCTACGGAAATGAACGGCTTTCTCCTTCTCCTCCTTCAGGATCAGACGCCCCAGGTTGGACTTGATCTGGATTAATCACAGAAACACATCCACAGGAGCATCAAACGTTTGAACATGAGCCTTTATTCACCCCACACATCAAGTGTTGAAACAGGGGTCTGAGCCTCTGTGATTACAGGTGCAGGAGTTCTGAGTTAGAACAACGTCTTTCCTCACAAACCTTCTCCAGCTCCTGCTCCTGCAGCGTCGCTGCTTCTTCCGTCAGGTCCTCAAACTCATCTTCCTCCTGCAGCTTCTTCTTCCTCCACTCAATCTCTACGAGAGTTCAACCTTAAAGTTAGGTCCACCTACAAGCACAGCTTTATTATTATGTCTGTCTTTATACACAAACTCATGGTCTGTGTTATTCTGTCATTAATCTATCTACAAGTGAGCAGATAAGAGGTTTAGAATTGATCTGCTTCTGTCCAAGCAGCTGTCAGAGTCCACGTTAGGCAGAACTGTAGGCAGTGTTCTAGTGTCTGGGTGTGTTTGGCTGCCAGAGGAACTGGTTACCGGCTGCATGTTATCTGCTCACATTCAGCCAAATGCTTAAAAGCTCATTGGATGGAGCTTCACAGAGTAGATGGACAAAGCAACCACAGAAATGTTGTGCAGTGGTCAGTAGGATCTGCAGGAGCACAGAGTAGCTACCTCACTTATCAATGTTCAGTTTTACTGTCCAAATACTTGTGGACCCAATTCTGTGTCTGTGTGTGTTACCCATTGCAGCCAGAGAGGGGGGACAGGGCCAGTACTCGGTCTCTATCTTCGACGGCTGGTTGGGATCTGGAGGCTGAGCTGCTGGAAACTTTGCTGACTGGATGACTCCGCTGCCTTCCACGTGCTTGTTGGTATCTGCAGAGACACGGAGAGTAAACGACGGGAAGCTTCTCCCCGGGGGGACGGAGCAGAAACAAATCACAGCTCACCCTGTTTGTAGATGGGAGGTTTCCTGTAGATGTTGGTTCCCATTTCTGAAAAAAGGATTTGTGAGATTTAGTCATCGGAGAAGAAGAGAAGCTGAAAACTTACAGCAAAGATTTTTAGTTCAGACTAAACTACTCACAACTAGAACCAGATTTCTTTTCTCTCACAAAATTTTACTCTGAATCTTTGCCAAAGGATTAAAATAAAAACTATGCTGATAAATTGGTGTCGGTCACAAACCGGTTACTTCTCTGGTTACTAGTTTGTTACCTGGTCTGTGGAAATGCTGCAGACTGGCGCTGATCTTGCGTCCAGCATGAAGTTGCAGCATTGATCCTCCAGGAGAACCACTGTCACTTTCCGCTCTGCGTCCCTTCACCTGAAAAATCCCAGAACACAAATTATTTCCAGGTTTTAGATCTATGTGGTCCTGCAGGGGGAGCCGTGGACAGTCTAAAACTGACTGCACAGAAATGAAACTGAAACTGACCCAGGAATATTTTCTGGGTGTGTCCCTGAAATTGAACTTGACTTGACATTAAACATGATGGAGAGCATCAGTGAGATTTCTTCAGTCTCAACAGAGACGCTTTCTGTTTTCTGGAGGCTTCAAATGTCACGTTTCAAACACAAAGCAGCGACTGAGACTCCACAGCTAGAAATAAATGCGAAGAATCCAGTGGAACCAGTGTGTGGACTGTGACCCGTCAGTTTCAGGTCCCAGCTCAGACTCTTAATTCAAAGACGGGTTGTTTACTCAGTATTTTGTCTCCAGTCAAGTCAAAACTGAACCTTCAAGCTGAATGTCCTGAAATGTTTTAGACATGAATATAAAGAACCTGTCTGTGGACTTTTAAAAGTAAAGCATGTGGAGATGATTAGCAGTTTCCACACAAACATAAGGACGTGTGCTGTGTGAATTCATCTTTACACATTAGTCCCATTTTTACAGTGACGTGTCCAGAGCTATCGTCTCTGTGTTTCTGTAGGACGTCAGCAGATAGTTTCAGTATCGGCAGGTGTCACGCTACAGTTTGACTGGTGACTGTGGACGTGAATCCTACCTGCTCTACGTGTGGTGAGTGTGAAACACTGATGAACGTGTTACTCAGTGCTTCAAACAACGGTGTCCTGTGACTCTTACCTCAGGAGACATGGAGGGAGACATGGGTGGAGGCGACAGAGAGCGCTGCAGATCACAGAGACACAATTATAACACATTAACATCCTGACACTAGTCTGCACTCACACTTGTTTTTACTGTATATATGTAGGTGTAGCTGCTGGAAGTCAGTTAGTGGGTGGAGGAAAGCGTTTCACAGGCTCTATGAACTTTTTAGTTAACTTTGTTGTGTGTTTGGGGACCTCTCTGCGCGGTGGGTCGAGTGGGGAGAAGCTGAGGTGTGGTTGGTAGGTCATCAGGTCGGGTCTCTCCACCTGCAGGATGGCTTTGTCTCTGGGCAGAGCTGCCAGGTCTCTGTAGCCCACCACCTGGTCGTTCACTCGGGCCTGAACACACACAGGTGACGAGCTGTGTGAGCAAAGACTGATGATACAGGTGCGTTTGTTTCAGCAGGTACGAACTTACCATGATGCCAGTGGCAGGAGAACCAGGGGCACTCGACGAAGGCAGGTTGACCGGGGTTATCCGTCCCTCCACCTGGGACACGAGAAGCAGCAGTTAGGAGGGGAAATCATTGTTATATCTTTGATTTCTTCCATGAGCAGAAACACTTTATTAGAGTAAAACATTCACTGTTAGTCATTGTGATTCTCAACTAATCGAATTGATCTAATTTTATTTTCCTCTCGTGTTAGAGGTGAAGAAGCGTTTTACGCTGTTCGGGCAGAAGGTAAGAAATGCTGCTTCACTCTGCGAGTATTAATCTACACGCTGATCAGTGATGTTAGTTTCTTAAAATAATAATCAGTCAGAATGGACCAGCGCCATGACCCTAATACATTAACATTAATAATGTGTATCATTGCTGTTCATTGGTATGTTTTTTACTCTGCAGTTAGATAAATGTAATGGAGTAAACGTTTAAAGTATCATAAAAAGGAAATACTCAGCTAAAGTAAGCACATCTCCGAACTGATCTTACAGTAGTACTTGAGTAAAAGTACTTGGTTTTTTCTTCTGTCCTTCAAAAATTTGAGCTAACAGATTATATTCCTCAGCTCCTTTTTAACCCTGATGTCTAAGTACAACGATTTGTCTTTATCATCGATTACCTTCTGCATGACTGAAGAGAAACGCTCCTCTTTCCCCCGCGTGGTTTTAAACAGCTGGAGAGAAACAAGACGAGAGACACAATCAGCAGATGCACCAGCCGTTACAGACGTCTGATGAATGAGTTTGCAGAATGACTCATCAGTGATGTCGAGTCTGAGGAGAAACAAACCAATGAAATTTTATTCCTGCAGCCGATCCTCATAAGAAATGTAATGAAGCAAAAACTGTTCTACAGCTTAAATCGACCTTCTTCACTGCACGTGTTTGGATGGATTCAGAGAGAACAGACATGAAAACTAAGACTGAACTAATGACATTAATGATGACTGTGTCCCATCAGACCACAGTCCTGGAACTGACAAACTAAATGGGATGCAGCCCATCATCCTCCTGAAAACTGATCTAATGTACTGAATAAAATCACACAGAGTAGTGTTACTGCAATTACTACCAGCACATTAGATCCCACTGATGCAGCAGGATGAAAACTTCTTCACTTTCAAATGTTCATCTCACTGTTTTCTGTTTGCCTGCAGGTCAAGAGGAGTCAGACTCTGTGAAAATCATAAGATTCAATATGAAGGTCAAACAATCCATGATCCATAAAGTGTTGGTAAATGATTTATTATCAGGAAGTGGAACATCAGTGGAACCATTGTGTCCTTCTAAGCTGCATCCAGAACAAATGATCCTGTTTCAGACCTTCAAAACACAGCCTGTCCCTCGGGGCGGAGACAAGGAGACGGTAAAACAACCCTGAGAATCAGATTTAGGCCCGGCTGTTACCAGAGCCTCCTCCGGGGACGGACTGTGGAGGTGGAGGGGGGACCAGCTACAGTCCTGTTCACAGGAAACGCACCTTGTAGCTTAACAACACGAGAGCCTCCCTGTTAAGGATATCCTCCAGCCAAAGATCCCTACTTCCTGTGAGCCCCCTCCTCACATCTTCTCTTTCATCTGCGGCACCCTCCCTCTTCTTCCTCCTTCCCCATCTCCATCCCGCCCTTCGCCTTCCTCTCCCTCCCCTCTCCTGTTTATCAGCTCGCCCAGCCGGGCCAACGCCCAGTCGGGGCTCAACAGTTATTGCTGTGGTTACACTCCTCCCTCCAGAGACACAGCCTGGAGAGCTTCACCTCCCCTCCATCGTTCTGTTTTAACCATAAAATATCGTCACGTCCAGCCCCAGACAAACGCACACCAGATCAGTGACAGATCTTTCTGCTGCTTTAAATCTGTACGACGCCATGAAATTCCTGCATTTAACCTGTTTCTGAAGGAACTGTGTAGAAACCCTGCTCTGTAATAAATCCACAAAGTATGCAAATAAATGCTATGACAGGACAAAAGCACCATCATCTACTGTGATCTTTTTCTAACCCCAACCTATTACATTGTTGTTGCCTAAACCTAAACACGACTCGCTTCTGAGGATGTTTTTAACCTTAAAGGGTCATTTCATGGTTATCAGGTTCAGATCTTACATATCTACTTTTGTGAAGTTGGGTGTCCAAATACAAAACCACAATGGAAACAGTTACAGGCCAGAAACAGACAGTGAGCAACGTTTTTATCTGTTGACAGATTTTCAGCTAGGTTGTTTCTAAAGGCCTGTTCTGTTCCAACTGAGCATAGTTCAGCCCACACGAAGACGTCCACAAACTAGCCGATCAGAACAGAGTGGGATGTGGGGACGTGGGGCCTTAAATACACTGGAGCTCAAAATATAGATAGAAAATGTCAGGCTCCTCCAATCTCTGGCGTTCCACAGGGGCTTACTCTCGGTACGTGTTTCTTTCAGGACAAGCTAAACTAAGTCTTAGTAATATTTACTCAGTCACCCAGTGCTGCTATTCTTAATTAAGAAACATTATGTATGTTCTCTCTTATTTCTCTGACAGACAGAACAGTCAGCCGTTGTTTTTTACCAGTGGATCTGAGAGCGCCTCTGAGTACAGGGAGCCTCCTGCTGCACCTGTGGTGATACGCTGATTGATTCATCATTGGTGAAAAGCTTAAATTACTTTAACATCAAAGTGACGGAGGCAAAGTTGAAACAGTTTGAACTAAATAAGAGGAAACATCTCACTGAGTGTTTTTCGTGTCTTAAACTGTCATAAGAAACCTGATTGATCATCTCCCTTTATCCACACGCAGTCATCACAGGATCCAGGCTTCTGATCATCAGTGTACAGAAACCTGTTAAGTTGTTTACAGTCTCCTGGGTTAGGGTTAGGGCTAACCCTAAGTCCACGCTGCACATCCAAGTGTCAGGATGTGATTGTCAGGTTATTGATTTGGGTTTGTGTGTCCGTAAGCAGAAAACCAGCCCTTTAAACACTCACAGGGCAGTGAGAGCATGTTGATGGACTTTATGGGACAGGTCTACAGTTATGGAGGTGTGCCTGCGGTTTAGCGTGTGCATACTCCAACTCCAACTCCTTATCTGCTGTTGAGCATGTTGACGGCTCCGCAGCACCAACGTCTTTACTTCTGCCAGTTAAGAAACGAGATCCTCTGTCAGCAGCTAGAATGGCTTTGTCTTCTCCTGGACAGAATGTAAATGCTCTGTGTTCAGGTGTAACTGAACCACTGATACCATGATGGTATGATAGAAACATTATACCTGCTGAAAAAACATTGAATTTGTAGATATTGATATAATCAACTCGACCTGAAGCTGTCAGATTAATTTAGTGCAGTAAAAAGTACAATAATCTATAATAATAATCTGTAGTGGAGTCAAACACACACATTAGTACTCGAGTGAATGTACTTAGTTACTTTCTGACCAGCTGTGTGTGGGTCTCTGAGGACAGACTGATGTGAGCGGCAGCAGGCTGAGTGCTCTCTGTGTCCGATAGTCTTATCACTAAGAGCTTTTAACTGTCAGGGAGCCATCGATGGAGCCGATGGAGGGGGAGGGGGGGGGGTTAACAAGTGATCAGGTGCAGTAAATGTTCAAAATCAGAAACAAACGTTACTGTGGAGTAAATGACAGCAGCTAGAGACAGTTTCCATCACTGATTAATAAGATCTTACTCTGAATGTTCAACACAAAATATCTTCACACTTTCAAATCTGTGTTTTCCTTAAGAAAACGAATAAAAAGCCTGAAACTGGCTTCAGCCAGTGTGCAGATAATAAGAAGGTGTTTACCGCGAAGTGGGAGCTCTGAGAACTTTCTGCAGCTTTTACGACAGAAAAACAAGACGTGAACATTTTCTGACCATCGATGGATCGACGGACTTTACTCATGGATTTATTCAGCAGTTCTTAGTGTTTGGATGTGAGGATTTTCTACTTCACCTGAATATCTGTGAGTTTTGTAGCTCAGATAACAAATGGAGTCATGTCCAGGCTCCTGAGGACGATCGTTGCGCCGACGCAGTTTTCATGAATAAGAACGAGCTGACTGGATCAGCACAAGAAGACCGTTCACCGTGATTCTGAGAGAAGCAGGATCCGTGAGGCCCGAATCCGAAAAACCTTAACCAGCTCCCGTACCGATGGTTTCATCAGAGCAGCTCTGAGATGATCCTTCGACGGTGAAGCTGCACCTTAACGCGCCGCCGCTCAGCATGTGGCCTCCGCTATCTCTGGCTTCATTACGCAGAGGTTAGAGGAGGCTGAGGAGGCTGAGGAGACAAGTGCGTCTGCAGCAGCGCGATAACGACCCGGGTTAAAGCCGGCGAAGAGCCGGGACGTGCTCGTTAGACCGGTAATAAACACCGAGGGAGAAAGAAGCGGGTCCTACCTCCAAACAAGTGCGGCTGAAGGAGCTCAGGATGGACGCATCCAGGAGACCGACGGTGACGCTCCTCGCCGAGGAGGAGGCCGGAGGGGGAGGAAGGGCGGAGGAGGAGGAGGAGGAGGAGGTGTTATGTGATGTGGCTCCAGCCTGCTTTAAAGCCCGAGCAGCAGCAGCAGCAGCAGCAGGAGGAGGAGGAGGAGGAGGAGGAGGAGGAGGCTGTGTCCTGCTGTAGAGACCGAGAGTCCAGATCCTTCACGTCTTCGTTCAGGTTTTCTTTCTTCTGAGCTGGACTGCGACCAGTGGCAGAATTTTACATAGATATTTCATTAAAGTACAATTTCTTTCCATTTTCTGTTTCTTCCTACGTTCATTTCAGGAGTTTAACATCAGATCAGCTCATTCATAGTTTGATTATGTGTATGATTAGTTTTGCAGTTCTTTTACTTACTAATACTCAGCATTGATACTTTTACTTACTGGAACTAAAAACATTGGATTTATTACTCACCGTAGTTTTATCCAGTGTATTTTTAATCTTAACACAGTTTCTATTTAGATGAAATGTTATTCTATATATGAAGCATCAACACATCTACACTGTGTTACAGTCACTCAGGGCCAGTGGGTTGTTGGTTTTCTCCTCATAGCACAGTACTGAGTTATAGATATATATGTCTATGTGCTGGTGGCACATCCATGTATTTATTGGTCATGCTGATACTGTGTTGTAATTTGTATGTTAAGAGGCTTTAGTTCATACATCCTGGATGCAGCAGGATTTCTATTGCACACTTAGCTCTGACTTGACTCAGTGGCATCGATCAACAGTAGTAACAACAGTAGTAATTATATCTGTGTTATGCTGAGTTAAATGTACTGAATATGTGAATAAATGAAAATATGATGCAGCATTTTGGCAAAGAGAGGAAATGGTAAAGATGAACTGCTTTGTCTTGACCACAGGGTGGGAGAATAAACCACCGATAGTTTAAGCCACTGGTTTCACTTCACATGTCACACATGGAGCAGTTTTAAATCTATGATCATTTAATAAAATCTGGGTTTTATTTGTATTCATCGATTCTAAAATGAAATCTATAAAATAAAAAAAAACATTTAAACGTTTTTATAACATTTTCAAATTTAACACTGGTCCTTTTAATACGTGACGTAACCAAAAGGTCAAAGTTGAGCACAGAGAGTGAAGGAAAAACAAGATGGTTCACTATTCTGCGGAAAAGAAAAGCCAGTGTCTGTGTCGTTAATAAGTGATTCAAATAGCGTTTTCTTCAAATATTTCGACGTGTGTCTGGTAACTTTATCAGCTCTAACTAGAAATTAATTACTCAAAGTTGGATTTTATTTGAATTTACGATCCAAATTCCTACGCTGCATCGTCAGCCATAGTACGCATGCGTGCAGTTGAAGCCCAAACATATGTAGTAGTTCATCTTCTCAAACTAGACGATCTTTGGGTGAGAGAAATGGCGTCGGGTGACGGGTTAGCATCTCTGGTAAGAACTTCAGAAATGAAGTTTGATCCTAAATACGCTATGATTCGGGGTTTTATTTGGCCAGTGCGGTATCAGATACGAGGAATACATAAAGCTCACATTAAACTGTTTGCGGAAGCAGGTTAGCGCGCTAACTGTGCTAATGTTGGCTAGCTGAGAGGAAAACACGTGTAGAAACAGTTGTGTAGATAAACACTGAACCTGACACATGTCGTGTGTTAAAGCTAATGTCACATGTTGACGTGGCTCGTATCGTGTCTAACTGACTGATTTGACATGTTTGAGCTGTGATCCTACATCGTGCAGACGTCTGTAAAAGCTCTGTGTCTGTAACCTTTGTATTTTCGCTCTCTGTAAGCTAAGATCTCACCGTGACACTGCGTGTATTTGTTGTAGTAACTGTGTATGTTGGTGTGTTTTGGTTCCCAGGGGGTGGAGGGAGCCTCTGCTGCTGCTCATGCTCTGTCTCTTCCAGCAGAAGCTTATGGAAATGATGTAAGTGAACGTTTCACTGTGTGAACAGGCAAAGAAAAGTGATTTTATTAATGTGATTAACAGTATTTATTATAAAAATCAGCTACTGCAGGTGTGACAGTGAACACATCACACTCCAATGTTTCAGAAAGTGTTGAAAAACGTAAGAGATCAACTTTATTCATTTTGAAATTTACATAAGAACAAGAACATGAATACACACAAAATTAATAACATTAAAGATTCTATCATTATCAGAATACTTCAATAATCCCTAGGGAAATTCTGTGGTCACACAGTTGTAGTGAAGGAGAAAACAAATACCAACATATACAGAATAATGCTCTAGACTGCAAACTTA
Source organism: Ctenopoma multispine (assembly GCA_034779795.1). NCBI lineage: Eukaryota > Metazoa > Chordata > Actinopteri > Anabantiformes > Anabantidae > Ctenopoma > Ctenopoma multispine. The sequence continues at coordinate 465,927 of JAUYWH010000004.1, forward strand.
GAAAGTAACACAACACCAGTCAGGAGGTTCTCCAACCAGAAACCCTGGAGAAACGGTCAGGTACGTCCAGTGGTGTAGTGGTGTCTGGAGAAGTGGGTATACTGTAAATTTAGCCCCCAAAATTGTCAGCGGCCTACACAGCA
>JAUYWH010000004.1:466140-477448 GCA_034779795.1 Ctenopoma multispine
TATAACCGCGTATACCCTGTATTACACTGCAGCGTGTACCCGTAATAGGGGCATTTAGAAGTGGGTATACGCTGTGACGACGTAAAAAGACTGGACTACACTACTGGGTACGTCACATGCTGCGTGCTCGCTCTCATGCATTTAGATCAGGCAATGAGACGGAGCACAAAGCTGCAAAGTACGGACTAAGAAAAGCCATCACAGCAGCCAAGAAGCAGTAAAGGGAAAAGCTGGACGGCTTCTACTCCACAGCTGACTCCAGGCGGATGTGTCAGGGCCTACAGCACATCACAGACTTACAGGACCTCCACCACCACCATCAGCTCCACGGACAGGCTGCTGGATGATCTCAACACCTTCTACACCTGCTTTGAGACATCCAGCAACAGCACAGAGACACACACCTGGACCAACATCATCCTGAAGTTTGCAGACGGCACCGCGGTGACGAGGCGTCTACAGGAAGGAGGTGGCCAGTCTGGTGTCATGTCAACCTCACCCTCAACACGGACAAGACAAAGGAGATAATAGTGGACATGAGGAGGGAGAGGAGACCACCGGCCACTGTTCCTCCGGGGGCTTGAAGTGGTGAGGGTGAGCAGCATTAAATACCTGGGGGTACACATCACAGAGGACCTCACCTGGACACCACACAGCTGGTTAAAAAGGCGCAACAGCTGCTGTACTTCTACTTGTATTCTACAGCTGCATCAACAGGTGCTACGGTAACACCACTGTTATCGACCGCAAATGCCTGGAGAGAGTGGTAAAGAGAAGATCATCAGGACCCCACTGCAGAGCATCCACAACAGAATCCGCAAGAGGACTGCTTCCATCTTCAACGCCCCCACGCGCCCCCAACACGGACTGTTCACACGTCTACCCTCAGACAGGAGGTATAGAAGTGTGAAATGCAGGACGACTGCAGGCTAAAGAACTCTTTCTTCTCCAAGGCCATTAGACTCCCAAACCACTGACTGGAGTTTAGAATCATCGTCCACCTCATACAACCGTATTGACTTGTTTACAGTTATAGTTTGCACACGAGCTTTTGCAGATCTAATGCTGTTTACTGCACATACACACAGAGCACACACTTACCTGCACATTATTGTTGGTGCTTCTTATCATTTATATTTTTATTATGTGGCAGACAGTGGACAGCAAAGAGAGAATTTCATTGTACAGGGAAACCTGTTTCTTTACTGTGCACATGCTAATAAACCTTCAATCTAATATGTATAATATATTATAGTTTGATAAAGGAGCAGATGGGGATAAAAAGCATGCAGAGGTTTTTATTCTGGACCAGCCGTGTAAACTTCCACAGAGTTTCCATCTGAGCGTGAGCGTCTTAACCTTTGTGCTTCTCCTCTCAGCCGCGGCTCGAGGCCATGTGGGCGATGAAGGCGTACAACCACGCAGAGGTTTACTTCAACGTAAGTTCTCCGTCACTCATGGTTAATTACACACAGATTACATTTAGTTTTACTTCAGTTTGAACTTTGACACCAGTGAATCATTAGACTAAAATTATACTTCTCCAGAACTGAACCACATTGTTTTATGACTAAGAAGAAACCCTTTCAGAACAAAAGCTGTGCTGTAGAAACAACCATGTGCTGCTGTCTGTGGCGTCCTGTGGCTCAAATGTATGTAACACATGAGAGAGGAACAAAATGAGTTTAGATTAGTTTACACGTTCTTCAGTAACAGCTGAACTGGATTCATGAAAACAAGGAAACACTAATTAAACCAGAGTAAAAATCTTCTTTTTAAGAAGTGATTATCTGAAGGTAAATAAAAACATTGTTGATTCATTTTCCACCTGCAGCTCATTTCATCTGTGGAGCCGAAGTTCCTGAAGCTGACGAAGCAGGACGATAAAATCTACTCGTCGTTCAGAGAAACCTTCAAAGATCTCGACATAAAGCTGCTGAAAGAAGACGACCTGAAGTCTGACGATGCCAAAGAGGTCGGTGACACGGTCAGATCACAGAGACCACGTGACTCAAGTTATTTATCGTTCAGTTATAGAGACGACACGTGGCTGTGAAGCAGTGCTGAGTTCTAATCTGCACCGAACTGAGAAATGTTCAGATCCACAAACATCCAGGTGTCGTGGTGACTGATGTCCGGCTCATTTTCTGTCTTAAAGCACCAGTTTTCCATTGGTGGTTTACTCAGATCTGTAGAGTTTTAACTGTTTGTGTGCAGAGGTGGCGTCCATTCTGTAACCAGTTTGAGGGACTCGTCGAGGATTTTAACTACGGCACTCTGCTCCGTCTGGACTGTGAGAGAGATTACACGGAGGAGAACACGATATTTGGTGAGTTTGCTCTTAAAACATGTGGAAGCTGAATATTTGAGTGAGCATCAATAATGAAAGACTTTGCCTTGTTGTTCAGATACTTTCTGCAGGTGATTAAAAGAATCAGAAGTGGTGAATCAGTTTTTCTTCTTCTTTCTCGTTTCAGCCACCAGGGTCCAGTTCTTTGCCATCGAGATCGCCCGCAACAGAGAAGGTTACAACGATGCTGTGCACAAGTCCAAATGTAAATCTAAGAGCTAGCCTCAACATAAACCAGTTAAAAAAAAACAAAAAAAGTTTGTACCCCAGCAGAGGACACAAACTGACGAATTCTCCATCTGTTGAGTTCAAATCTTAATTACAGTCATGTTCCCTGACTTAACTTCCAACAGTTCACCTCTGCTTTTTGTATTTACTGTAAAGTTCTGTTGTGCCAGTTGTTTATTTTGTAATGAATTTGTTTGTCTAACGGAGGAAATGACAAATAAAAGTGTCAGAATGAATCACAGGTAACATCAGGAGTTTGACTATTACTGTACAGACACTTGACACTTACGTTTTGGGGCTGTAGAAATAAACCGCGGTAAAATAATTTAAAATCACACGAAGTGAGACCTGCCAGATATTTGATCATTCAGCCGATGAGCTGACGCTGGGATCCTGCTCACAGTGCTTCTTCAGCGTCAGCCACTGACCCGACTGAAATTCAGCCTGATGACAGGTTTGGGGCTGAAATCAGACAGAATCCATCCAGTTTAACTCAGACAGAAACTGTTAAATGTGATTATTGGAGCAATAACAATTTTCTTTTCTACTGACCACAGATATATTGTATGTCCTAAAAAAGACAAAGTCAAACTTAATTTAGTTCCTCAGATGATTATTCTACTGAAATAGAACTGAACCTGTCTTAAAAGGTTTTAGCTCCTGACCCCCCCGCTGGTTCTTCCACTGGCTCCTTTATTACTCTGTGGACAAACATCCTGTTTACACCTGGTGGTAAGATGCATCCTGAGACGTCACGTCACAAATACAGAGCTCTACAGGTGTAAACGAGACCAATCATGATCTGAGACGCATCGGTTGTAGACACTGTGTCCTCAAGGTGTCCTCACAGGAAACCAGACAGGACAGGAAGCTGTCCAAAGGAAACTTCATGGCCCGATGGTCATGATGCATCTTAATACCAGGCGTTAACAGGGTCAAAGATCACGTGACTTTACTACAGACACGTAGCCGACCTCTATTCTCTGCTTTAAATCTAAGTACATGGTTACATCTTCAACACTGTTCTAGCAGGAAACCTGACTAACACACCACAGAAACAGAGCTGAGCCGAGCGCCCTCCACCCAAAGTGCTGATTGTCCTGAGCAGCAGGTGGAAGAACCTCCCAGCTAACCTGAGCACGTGCAGTGAACGCGCCAACATTAGAGCTCAGAGACTTGAGGATGCACAGACACAACGTTGACATGAGCAGAACAAAAAGAAAGAAGCAGCGATCTAAAAATCAATGAGGTTTATTTGCAGTCACAATGCTTACACTATATGTAGCAGACATCCAAACAACTCAAACAGCTACTCACTCTATGGACCCAACACATTCACATCAGGGACACAAACCAAAAAATTAGGAACTCAATAAACATCCATGAGTGCTGACATGGTTAGAGATGAGCTAGGTGTCACAAACAGTTAGCAGCAACATCGTAGAGAGTAACACAAGTTGCTAAAAGACTCCACTCCTGCTTCTCTTTGTACACTGTTCTGACCTCTACCAAGGTTCAATCAATATTCTTCAGATATTTCAACTGGATTCCTTCAACGGAGCTCTGATGGCCACGTGCTGACAACCAGGAACTAGGATAGTTTTCCCTCCATCACTATTAAGGAAATTTTGTCCGGTGGCACAGACCGTTGGCTGTTGAAGCCTTCGCAGCACCATGAGACGCCACATTCACACCAGGCAACAGAGAATCACTTCACACTCACACACACACACACACACACACACAGAGACAACACCACACACCCACAACCAAAAGGACTCCGCTGCAGGACCTAAAAGGGCGGGACAGTCCCAAATCCTGGCCCAAGGAATCCAGAGTGTCAACAAAATGGTGGAAACTGCATCCAGCCTACCAGAGGGGAAAATGTAGCTGTGACCATGTTGCTTACACGTCGACCGTCGCAGGGAAACAAGCGAGTGTGTGAACAGGAGACGACAGGACGCCGGGGTCACGTGTCGCTTTGATTACAGGAGAAAGGCGAAGCCGGGCCGGGCCAGACCCCGTGGGGGGACACTACAGGTCGTTTTCCCTCAGCGTTGTAACTGTGTCTTTTCAGGCTTTGAGTCACGCCAACGCTCCCCCCCCCTTCAGGACATTAAAGACAAACAGCCTGAGCCTCCTAAAGATTTCATTAGAAATAGTCACTAATCTTTTATGAGCTCACCATCATTTTCCTCAGTGATGAATCTGATCCGAACACGTTTGTTAATCAAAGGTTAGATATTGGTGAAAAATCCCTGGAAGAGTTTCCCACAGGTCAAAGTGACACGTTTATGGTTTCACTCCAACATAAAAGATCATCAACCTGTTATCAGGATGATTAATTCCACGTGTTTTGTTTTGGTCTGGTTGAACTGACAAAGTGAGTGTGTGGGTTTTAAACGGACAAAGATTTGTTGTAGAATCACGTTACAGAAAATTAATCGCACTTTAATCATGTTGAAGCAAAAAGATTCACGAGTATCTGTTGTTTGACTCGAATCACAGGAAACGTTGAACTTTGGGAAACTCGTGGACATTTTCCACTTTTGGCTCCATTGATGACGCGTCCTGACCTTTCAGCTGTTTGAACACTGATCAGTTAACTGATCACGAGTTTCGCCTTCTCCAACATCTACCGGCCTAAAAATGTACCTACCATCACAAATGATTGATTTTATTTTAGGTCTGTGTGGGTTTTACTGACTTTACATTTTTTACCTCCTGTCACTAAACGTCCTACTTTATGTCTTTGTAATTTAAAGGTTTTAAAATGTGGAAATATTTAGGAGGCTCCAGCTTCTTCGCCTGATAACTATTGTGCCACAGAGTCAGATGAGACACAGGTATAAGGTGGAAAACTAGTGTAACTGTCCCTTTAAAGGCCGTCGAGCCTGCGGCTGTGGGGTACGTGGCTATTTACATCACTTCATCCAGAGACTGAGAAAAATGTACAACGTGGATGCTCTGACTCTCCCTTCCTGTTAGTGTACCTCTGACAGCCCTTGTGGCCACCCTCCCCCCCGTCCCTCTCTCACCTCCAGCTCCTCACCTCGCTCCCCGCACAGACAGACAGTTGCACTAACTCACTACACTGTAAAAAGCTCAATCACACGGTTTTTGTTTTGTTTTTCCTCAACTCACCTTTGTGTTTTAAATTCGATCATTATAAACATTGTTCAAAATGTTACGAAAAAAAATGTACACTTGGTTTTTTTGAGTGTTTTTCTATACAAGGCAGGCAGAAGCGGATTACTACGTTTACCGTCGTTTGTCCCCGTCCTCACCCCGTCCCCCGCCTCACCTCCCTTTACACCCACAGCACCCTCCTCCTTCCTCTGGGAGTGATTTCGAGTGCTTCAACATGCGACCCCTCCGCTGTCGGGACGAGTCAGACCAACGCAGACTGGCTTTAAAATAGATCTGTATATATTTATATATGCTTATATCAAAAAAGGAGGAAGGAGGGGGGTAGTAGTGGTGGTGAGGGGGGGTGGGGTTATTTGCTGAAGTTAATCAACAATCCCGTACGTCGCGTATCGGGGTGAGGAAATGATCCCCAGGCATCCGGGCCCAGGGGGGGAGGGGGGCAGGGGAGGCTGATGCAGAGAGGGGATGGAGGCTGTGGAGGAGCGAGGGAAGGGTGAGGAGAGGGGTGAGCTCTGTCTGCGGCTGGGTAAGACTCTGCTGTGTGGAATGTCAGCTCATCATGTCGTTGCTGTTGACGCCGTAGGTCGAGTTCTTCATGCTGTCGTTGACTTCCCTCCTGAACACCGATAAGTTCTGAGTAAACCTGCACAGAGACGAAACGGGGACATTTCACCAGAGAGTAGAGCTGCAGGAGGAACGTACAAAAAGTCTGACCTTACAGGAGTCACACCTGACAGAAGGAGGGCCTGAGAGGTGCAACACTAACCTTGGTGTAAAGGGGCTGTAGCATTGGCAAACTGCTGCTGCTAAGAGTGATCTCCTGCTAACCTGAACGCTAAGGGAGAAAAGCTCTACACACACCTGACAACTTGTCTGACTGTGACGAAAGAAAATGTCACCAACCTGTCCCGATTCTTCGTTAGTAGATTTCTCTCTATTCCCTCCATCAAGTTCTCGAAACATAAGTGCATGGCTTGCTGCTTTTCTGGGGGCTGGCTGTTGACGATGCTGTTCCTCAGGTCAGCAAAATACTGCAGGACGTCCGAGCACGTGTTAACACACACACAGATACACCAATGATTTAGTGGGATGATCGAGGTGTGTGGGACATTTACCTTCTCGTTGAGCAGGATGAGGCCAAGCAGGGGTCGTGACATTGACCACTGGTTCCTGCAGTCCTCAAAGATGATGATGTTCAGAACTGTGGACAGCATCTGCAGAACAGTCACAGGCTCAGTTTTACAGTAACGTACAGATGCACCAATACTGAGCTCACTGATCACCGACCCACAGGAAAGACACATTCTGAAGCAATAATGCTACATGATTCACCAAAACTATGGAGGAGATCTGTGAACTTAAAATGACTCAAATATGCACAAAGCTACAAAGAATGATGAGCGTATGACGTCTCCACTCCTCAGTGACGGGCAGAGAAAAGAACCACTTGGATCGGACTGCATCAGCAGACATGTTGGCGTCACAGCCAGTATCAGATAGAAACGGTGGAGCAGATCGTCTCACCTGCTGGATCATCTCTGGGTGCTGCTGCATGATGTGTAGGAAGCGGTCGTCCGTCGCCATCGGAGTGGGCCGCTTCTTCGTGGAGCGCGACAGCTGCTTGAACAGGTAGGTCACTATGTGGTCCAGACTGGAGCAGCAGCCCGTGCACACCATCGTATCTGATCCACACAAACACACACAGATGTAATACATACAGCAGCACACACTCTCTTTATGTAAATGAAACCTGACCTGTGAGGGTTTTACCGAGCGCAGTGAGCCCTTCTGATATCGACGACAGGATGTACATGACGACGTGAGGCTCCAGACTGGCGATGAAGTTCATGTGGTCCTGTGTCAGCACTTCCAGCAGAGAGTAGAACGACTGGCTGAGCTTGGGATAGTCCTGCAGGGACGGGACCAAAGTCAGGGTTAGAGCTCCTACATGACGGAACATGTAAAACTGAAAGAAACAAGTCCGTCAAACGGAACGAGGTTCTGAAGAACAGTGTGAATTATGGGTCATCTCCCTCCTGATAATCAAAGCTGTGGGCTCTGATGGATGAGCGCTGACCTCGGTGACACAACATGCCGAGGAGCAGTGTTGTGCACGTTTCTTGTGATGACTGGTGAACTGAGTGCAGAATTTTGTGACTAAAGAAAGTTAACAAGTGTTTCTTCCTTACACAAATATGAAGGTGTATCTAATATTTTGGCCCCCTCATTCAGATGCTGTGACCAAAACATCAGGCTTTACAACTGAGGGTTCTGCACATGTTGTAACTCGTTTGAAAATTAGTTTTAGGTCTCTAAACTAAGTCTGGTCAGTTTTATTTAGAATCACCACATGCGGCGTGACCAGCAGACGCTTCACACAACAAGTACCAGTAAGTCGCTGTGAGGGATGGACAGCAGTAGTTTGATGAAGGTCTGTAAGGCGTTGTCCAGCGCGTCGTCGCCGTACAGACGGAAGACCCCAAAGTTGACGTAGTTTCCGCTGAGCACCGCCTTCAGCATGGCGAAGCACACGCTGACCCCCTTCAGCTTCACTCCATACACCTGGTCCTTCGGGACCTCTCCTAACGTCAGGATACGATTCCCTAAAGAGATCAGATCCATGAATGAACAGGTCAGAACCAGGAGAAAGGCGTGGTGAGGATTCAGGAGGGTTATACTGGTCTACGTACCGTACGTTGTGATCATCTTGCTGGTTTCTCTGAACAGCAGGATACCGTTGGGTGATGACACATCAAACTGTAACCTTTGAGACCTGCAGGAAATAAAAAGTTAGAAGTGTGATCATTCTTCTTAAACCTGAAAAGTCATGTGAGCTCGTTTACCTGTTGTGAACAAGCTCAGCCATTAGTTTGAGGACAGGTGTGGTGCATGCTGGGTCATGGTACCAAAGTTCTATGGCCCGCTGTAAAATGGGCATGTAGGCTGGATATCTGAGGATCTGAGTTAAGGACAGTTCTTACAGAGCGGTTAGAGTGGGAGTAATTGTTGATTTATTAACTTGTGTCCTGGTCAAATGTCAGCTGAAAGGATACATCCAGTCAAAGAGCATCATGAAACTGGTCTTGGCATTAAAGGCGAACGCGATGCCTCGCAGGTCTCGGACCAAACCCACTAAAGTCCTCTACAGGAAACCAAAGAAGAATATTGTTAGGTGAAAACATCTGGGTCAAACTGGTTCATAAGTAAAATCTTCATTAACAACAAACATTTTTTAATTAGTGAAGAGAACTGTAACGTCCTAATGTTGAGCAGTTACATCCAACAAGCTGAGACCAGTAGACCTTTCATCCCTGAACAGTTTCTAAGCTGTGTCCACTGTTAACATAAGACCATAAGAAGTGTTGAGTCGAGTTTGTAGCATGGAGCGTTTCGTCTGAGAAAACTAGTGTGTTCAGTCAATCAGAGGCTGAGAGACACCGTCTCTGAGGAAGGTGGAGAGGAGAACGACAAAGTCTCTTTCTGTCTGAACACATCTGATCCAGATTATCAGTTCAGGTTAGGGCAGGGAGAGGTTGATTGACCCTTGATTTATTGACCTTAGTCAAAAGTTCCTAAGGCTTATGTGGAAGATGTAAAAACATCCCGAGTGTGAAACATTTCTCAGTTTTAACATTTGTTTTATTTGTACTATTTTTAATCCAACATAGTTTAAAATGATTTACAAATCATTGTAACACAAAGAAAGGAAAACGAATTCTCACAAAACCAACTGGTGGCCAATTAAGCTAAAAACTTCACTTCAATATGATAAAAAATATTCAGGTGAGAAGTGAGAAGGGGTTTAAAACGGTTTCATGTGACGACCAGCGTGGTCTAAAAACAGCAGGTGGTGTCTGTGCGTGTGTTTATCACCTTGGCTTCTTGCTCGTTGAAGGTGTTTGTACTCAGCATCTGAGCCACGGCTTCAAACGCAGCCGTCAGGGGCAGCATGAATTGTTCAAACTGGTCCTCGTCCTCTCCTACAAAGGCAGAAAACACTAAATATGCCATCTGTGAATACATTTCTGTTCATGTAGTGAATGTTCAGTTCTCTTTTACTCTGCTGCTCTGGAAATTTGGTCAAATATAAAGAGTCGGACATTATTGACCAGTTTCTAACATGGCTTAAGAAGAAACAGATCAAACAGCAGTGTGTTCTTTCTTTAGCAGCTTTTTGATTTTTATTTTATCGACCTGCGTTCACAGGTCGCCCACTGCTCTCAAGACCAGAGTGAACAGAGTGCGTGTGTGTATTTACCCAGATCGACCATTAGCAGGCGTCCCAGTGCAGTGTAGAAGGTGGTCCGACACCTCATGTCGCTAAGATTCGACTGGTTGTTCACCCCCAGGAAGGAGAAGTGCTCGCTCTGATGCAGAAGAACCACAGGGAACACTTCAGTAACAGCATGAACCTGCCATGTTTATGATACTAAACCTACAGCGTAAAGTACTCACTGTGTGGTTATTCAGCATGAACTGGACAGCACTGAGCTTCACCAGCTTTCTCACACTGCTGTACGTGCACAAAGACGAGGTCAAGGAGGAAACGCACAGATCCAGGACTCATTTAAACACTACTGCTAGTGTCCAAGCTGCAAACGTGTGGTGCACACTTTCTAATACAATTTCAAAACATCGTGCTGGATTTAATTTCTCTTATTGTGCTCCTGCCCTCTGGAGTTAACATGAATTTAAAAAGCCTGTTCAAAAAAGCACAAACAAATCAACTGCAGGAGTCACTACTGAAGACTGAGACCAGTGTCTCTGTCTGCTTGTTTTAACTAATCACATACGAGTCAAGTCGGTCGATGCTGGTTATGAAAATAAAATGTTTATTTAAATACATTCTTTTCAATTACCGCTTCAAAGCTTTTTGCTTCATCAAAACTAAAGGAACTGACCCTTCAGCTTCAATGCAAACATTTGGTGAGTGGGATTTGTCCAAGCAAAGAACAGACACACACTCATAAAAGGATATCCTAAGGAGAGGTCGTTGAGTAGCTGAAGTGTCTTGGAGGTGATTGGTTCACACTGGCCCCAGTACTTCAAGTTTGTGATGCTGAAAGACAGAAAATAAGGTTTTCATGTGTAAATTTGTGACTTTAATAGAGTGAAACAGTATTAAATTGTTTAGTGGGAAGCTTTTCATCATCTCACAGCCTTCATCAGCAGATGAACTACGATAAGTGGCGACGTAAAAATCTGTCAAAGTAAACTAAAAAAACTCATCACATTTTATCTCATACACCCAAAAATAAAATAAGAAAATTGTTACTCACATTTTCCCTATAAAGACGCTGAGTACCATCGTCTCGTCATTCAAACCCAGAACTTCTGATAGTCGTCGATAAAGCTGGAGATTACAAAAACACACACATTATTATTAGTGTGAAAAATTAGCTTTCAGACCAACTACAACATTATTTAACTCTATAACTATATATAACTAATGAGCTGTAAAGAAACTGTACGTCTGTGTTTTTACTTTGACAGAGAAAACGTTAACACAGACAGACAGACAGACAGACAGACAGACAGACAGACAGACAGACAGACAGACAGACAGACAGACAGACAGAC
>JAUYWH010000004.1:500388-513944 GCA_034779795.1 Ctenopoma multispine
ACACCGACAATCTGCTCCAATACCTGCTGAGAAAGAAAAACAGAACAAAAACGACAACAGCAGAATAACCACAGCAAACAACATCTGTATCAATCACTATAATTAATAAATATTAAATGTTATTGTACTTCTTCTTTTTCTTTACTGTAAAGACTCCACATCACACTGTGTACGTTTTCATGCTGGACCAAGCTGTGGCGATGCCACAAACCCTGCAGGAGTTAAACTGAGATTCAAAGTGAGCTCAGAGGAACAAATTGCACAGTGACTGATTCTTTTCTAACCAGGATCTTTCTTTGGTTGATTTAGTAAAAAGCCAGAAGAGATCCGGTCAGTCACCGTGTGCACTGCAGCAGAGCGACTCTCCTACTCTGTTGCCCGTTTGTCATAAATGCAGATGTTGTTACCTTTAACTTCTCCAGCTCAACACTGCAGAGACGTGACACATGCACGGTAACGCGTACTGTACCGTCCCAGGCGTTCTGCTGTGCTGCTGCGTGTGTGAGGGGAGGGAGCAGCCTCCCCTCTGATGGGTGATGTAAGGTATTGTTGTGGAGCTGTCAGGTCTTATCAAAATGTGGCAGTGCTGGAGAAATGGCAGAACATGTTTCAGGGCTATGAAAGCCGCCAGGAGCTCTAAGTAATTTGTTTTGGCGCGACGGAGCCGTGATGGCCATTTGCCGTTCGCCGCCATTCTGCACACAGCCCCCAGCCTTTCAGACTGTTGTGACAACTTTCCTCCATGATGTTGCTTCGAGCAGAGTGGCCGGACTGAAAAAGGTCTGGTTGTGTTCGGTGGCTGAGTGCGGTGAGAGGACACAAGACGTCATCAAGACATCAGTGGCACAGAGGAAAAACAAGGTTAAAAGATTCTATTTCCAGCTGAACAAATAGAACAAAAACTCACAAACTCTAAACAGACAGTGACGTGATCCACTTGATAAGTAGCGGCTGGGCCCCGGTCCTTACTCTGTCTGCTGGAAATGAGTTGTATGTGTTGTGGAGCCAGAACGACCTGACATTAACTGGTCACAAAATGTGGACTTGATCTAAATCAAAGTGTAGACAAACACAAAGAGCCGCAGGTGGCGAGCCAGAGCTTTTTTGTGCTTTGTCCAGCTTTTCTCTGAGAGGTTTGTTTGTCAAAGTCAGATTGATCAAACTCTCTGCAACGTGTCGTACATTCAGCGACTGAAAGTTCAATCCGTTTATATTTACTGACGTCTTCAAAGAGGATGATCAAAATGGAAAAGAAGTCAGTTCAAGCAAATGTACAGGTGGAGACAAAGGCTGGAAAAGATGTGCTCATGTCTCTATTCATACTTCATCTGGGGACACGTCCTGCAGCATGAGACATGATGGTAACTCTGGACGTAACCATGACCAGAAGAAGAAGGAGCAGCAGCAGAAACACGTGGTCGTCTGTGGTGACAAAACCTACATCATCCAAACAGCAGCGGACACACAGATGCTGGACTTTAACGAGAAATGAACTGAGTGACACAGCTGTTAGCACTGCTGCCGTACAGCTAGAAGGTTCTGGGTTTGAATCATCCCAATGGGAAAGGAGCTACAGGTGGAAATACAGGTGTTATCTGGACACTAAACAATGAGCTGACAGAAACTGTAAATCTCTGTGAAGCTGTGGGGACTTTAAATGTCAGCTTACCTTCTCATAAATGTAGTTTAGTGGATAGTAAATGATTTTAGTCCATAAATCTGTGCTGCTTCTTTCTGTCCTGCTGCTGGATGATACTGTTTTACCAATGAGGAGCTTCGTTGTGTCATCCCACAAGAAAATCAATAATGAAGGAATAAATACACGCACGAGGAAGTAAAATACCTGCAGCTTTTTGTTAGAGAATGAAGACACAGAACATAAAGCAGAAGTAAACAAGAGACCAAAGAGAACATTAAAGACGACGCAGAGCACTGATCGCTCTCATTAATATCTGTCTTTAATTTGTTTTTCCTAACAGAAGCAGATGTGTTTTTTCTTTCTCCAGCGCTGAACCACCCACACTCTGTTCCTTCTACACATCACTTATACCCACACTGAGACTGTGAGGAGTCAGAGTCTGCTCTTCACCTCCAGCACCAGGTGAGAAATACAGGTACTGCATGGTAGTGTAACTCTGAGTTACCTAAATGTTCTTTTCATCACACTTCAACATGTATTTAGCCAGTTTGATAAAGGTCAATAAAAAGAAACTCTTTCTCTGCTTTTTTCCATTTTTATGCTGTGGTAGAAAAACAAGAGGAAATCATGAGCAGAAATGTTTAGGTTGCATGAAAACTGTGAGTCTTTGCCACAGCTGGGTCAGCTGCCAGTGCAGTAAGGTGCTGGTGCAGATCCTCCACTCTGTGCACATTAAACCAATGTACTAAAACCTTAATGGCTACTGTGAGTCTGAAACAAGCAGCGTGAGCCCACAGATATGTCTGCAGTGTCCTGCAGTACCACTAACGTCTGCTAAACGGCTGTGTAGGATTCAATTAAAAAGACGCAAAGACTTTTTAAACCACAGAGCTCCAATTTATTCACAGTGAGTTATTGTCTGAATACAATAAATAACTTCTGTTGTTCTTCTATATCATTTACAGCTATTTATTCTAGATCACACTCATATTAATTACTGTTTTATTCTTCGTGATGTTGTCGTCGGGCTTAGTTCCACTAGAGATACGACTGCTGTTGATGTGAGTTAATTGGTTGATGGAGCTGATTCTCCAGAGTTAAGATGATTAAAAGCATGATGAATTCAAGAGTACAAGACCCAAGAAGAGGCTGCACGCTGACACTGGACAGTTGAGCATATTGAATCAGTGAAGGACCCGTCGGTGAGAGAGGCCACTGTGGTTCAAAGCAAGAGAAGAGAAATGGACGGTGTGGTTTTTTACCTACTTACATTTACTTCACGTTTGTTTTATGACTAAACTAAACTAAACCATTCCCATCAGCCTCAACTATATTTAGGGCTAATTAGCAGTTATTAGTATAGCAGCACCCTGTAATAAGGTGGTGAATATCGTGAACGTTGTAGCTGCAGAACATCAGGCCTGACTTTAGTATTCAGCAGCATGTCCCTCACAGAGCTGCAGACTCTTCATCATTCCCTCCCATAACACTGCAAATTACACCAATTTAGTTTCAAATGCTTCAGTATAACACCTGCATTATTATGTGGTTAATTAGTGTTTTATTCTTAGAGTAGCTCCTGACTCATGAGACCCTGCTGTCCTAAACCGTACCAATTAAAAACTTGGACAGGAACAAATGAAAACATTATTTTTATTCACTTTTAAGGTGCTAAAATAAGGCATCTAACCAATTGTGTGTTTTACCCTGCTCCCCGGTTATTTAAAGCTGCAGTTTAAAATTCCATTCGTCACATTTGAAGCCCAGCTGGGTCACGCCTCCTGGCTACATCACAAACCTTTTACCTCATGTCAGCTGAAGTGAAGCCTAAACTCTGCAGGCACGGCCCATTTGGTCACGGGTTTTGTTTAGTACACATCAGAAGTTCACACAAAGTAGGAAATAAATTTAGCTCCCTCGTGGCGAGAACATCAGCACACTGATTTGACCTAGTTCAGACTTGTAAATAATCAGCTTAAGCTGGAAACTGAAAAAGGTGTTTGCTTATGAAATGTGCATCATTACTGTGTATATATCATTTTAAGATTAGATTTAAATGATCAAGCCACAGAGGTTTTAAAGGCTTTAAAGATGTTCATCTGTAACCTTTGATGACAACTGTGGTAGGCTGCACTGGTTGTTTGGCAGGACCTAACAACCACGTCACGATAACTTCTAAACTATGGAGCAGTGTTGTGCTAACCTGGTTTTACCAGTGTTCACCAGCAGCAGGCTAAAGACACAATCAAAGTTTCATGTTAACAACTTTTTTGTTCCAACTCCCTCTGATCAAACCACTCACTCCTCTTCACGCCATGCTGGCTGAACTGCAGTCATGTCTCCTACACCGTGTTTTTCAGTGAAATGCCTTCATCCGTCAGCAGCGTGTTAACATCTGCAGCCTCTAGCTTTACTGATGCACCGCAGGTACCTTCATTAAGTTTTCTCTATTATTTCTGTCAGTAATTGACCTACTTTTCTGACACACTTCTGAGCTGTTTCACAAAGATTCCAGGTTTATTCAGTGAGATTAGTTGAATAGCAAGTGACGCTTTACTTTAGGCAAATCTCCAAACTGAATTTCCTTTGGATAAACCAAATACGTTCTGCCCACGGCTGTGTAGCTGCCAGCAGGAATTGGGAGTTTAGTTTGTGCAGAGTGCAGAGGTTTCTGGCACAGTTTTACCTACTTACAAAGGAGAAGACAAACACTAGTTGTAGTATTTTATATTTAGATTTCCTGTCAAACTGGAGAGTTTTGGAGATTTATCCTCCTACCTGCACTGTTTAGTCTTTTGTTTTACAGAGGGAATAAAATGAAACAGGTTTTCAGATCCTGTGTGTGATCGATAATAGTGAGGTTTGTCAGGAGTGATGCTCTGTCTGTTCACTGCACTCGTCTCTAAGACAAGAGTTTGCATGAGATTTGTATTCATTCAGCGTCTGATATATTGTGAAGAAACAGTGTGATTTTAATGCTTCTTAATGTTATTATAATAACCAGAATGAGGGAAACAGCAGGCAGCGTGTTAATGTTAATTGTGTGGGCTGACAAATTTCTATGAACCCAAACTAAAGCCAGGTTAAAATGGAAGACGTTTATAGCTACAGTAACCTTTATTGTTATAACCCCTGTCAGTCTGCAGCATTTCTCCTGCTCAGACATGAATTCTGCCTGACGTGCTGATGCACATCCAGAGTGCCCATTGCCAACTGAGCTAACGTGGACAGCACATAACATATGTAGTGGGCTGGTCTGGGCCAAAGTGCCAGGGCTGTTTTACTGTTCTGGCCATAAATAATACATTATAAAACCGAAGCTGCAGGCCGTATAAAATCTGATCACGGCCTACGGATCACACTCTGGACATGCCTGGCCTAATGGATTGACCCTGTATTATTGTTGGACCCTGCCTCGGCCTGCCCCTCATTGGTACTGTGAGTTGATTTCCTTGTTTGATACTGTGACCCTGGACTGTGTTTAAGATTCTGCCTGTGAATTCAGGACCCCCGTGTTTGGTGGAGGACTGTGGACTGCTTGGGGCTCAGGCGGAGGTGAAGTTGTTGTTGGACTGCTGCTGGGCCTCTTGCAGTCAGGGTTTGGTGTTTATCTATATTCTCACCAGCTGGTTCTCTGGCTTCTGTCCTGCGTGTGTTACCTGCTGTTATCTGCTGTGTTGCAACAGCTACAAAATTGTAGTGTATAGAAAAATGTGAATATACCTTGAAATTAAACACTATTGATCATTAATAACAATGTGAATAACACTATTAATTAGTTTTCCTATATATACAATTATATGTTATTTATAATGGTATTTCAGCTTCACATCTCCCTCTGCTGAATGTTTTACACTGATTTTTTTTTTATTCTTAGTCTGGCAGGGGGGCCACCTGGGCATTTGGGGGCCTGTGCCACCCTCCTACACCCCTTTAGTCTGCCCCTGAACAGCTGGACTGTAAAGCACAGGGAACTGAAGAAGAGCTGACTAATGTGTTTTAAGGCATCTTTAAATTCATGTGGTGTCAGAAATCACTGAAAGTACAAGTCATTTCTCCTCTTTCTGATTCTAAGTCTTCTGTGACATCACCGTCTCCTGATAACCGTTTTCATTATTTGTGCTCTTCCTTCAGGGTTACATATTCAGACGCAGGAAGACGAGTTTCAATCAAGGATAAAATAGAGCTGCATGCACTAAATGTGCGACTGCAGACGTGTGTACCGGTGGCTCAGCATCTTATATATGAGTTTATTTGTAGAATATGAGGCTCCCAGCTACTTGTTTGCTTTCACCTAATGCACTCCCACAGTTCTCATTCTGGGAGAACAGAAACCAGTGGGAACTGTACAGAGTCGTTATGCATTTCAACAATATTCTGTCTCCCAGTGTGCACACCGACTCACACACACTTCATATACTAATGCATAATGTACTGTACACTCACAGAGGACTGCTTTGGTTAATGGCCTTGTGTTGCTCGTCCCGGTGCCTCTTCAGCTCACTGCAGGCTCACAGCGGAGTCTCCTGCTTTCCAAGTTATTATTGACTGTGAGACTGGACCTGACCAAGGACAAGATACGGTACAAACGTCACTAGAGAGTTTCTGTTTCCTGTCTTTCAGTGGACCTGCTTGTTCGAGCCCCCCCGCTGTCTCACACACACAGTACACAGTGAACTGCAATGATGCTGAGCTGTCATTATTTACTTCTGTCAAACAGATGCACAGGACAGAAGAAAGTGACACGCTCTGTATTTACTGTCATTACTTTCCTGCTTTGACTCTTGTCTGTTGTGAGAAAGAAACTTTGACTTTTCAAAGTCACTGTGTGTGTGTGAAACGCGTTCACGTTTTTCCTTGAACGCGTCTTCCTGGAGAGCAGTGGATGTTAACACATGTTCAGTTTCTTGTTGTAACCAAACAGAAAAGGAGACAACAGATAATCACTGAAATATCATCATTTATAACGGCACGTTCTGTAACACTGTTCAATTAACCCTCCCTCATCCCCCCACCTGCAGCTTTACGTCATTCTCTCCACCAGCGCTACGTCCTGCTCACATGCAGCTACACTGCAACTGTTTTTCTCCTGCTGACTTCATTCTGTATATTCAATATCTCATTTATGTGCCAGCTGGGTTCTGTTGTGCAGGTACTTTGTTTTTGCTTCAGACATGGAGGCTCTAACCTGAGTCCTGAAATCAGGTCGCAACCCTCAAACTGAGAAGCCAACAAACAGCAACACAGAATAGAATTGAAAGTTATATAGTTTTAGAAAATGTCCTTAGTTACTTTCCACCACTGTAGAAGTGCAGAACAGGAGGAACATGTTATACTTTCAGGTTGTTTCTCTCAGGATTCAGCTCCTGATTATCACAGAGCTCTGTGTTAGTGTGACGTGAACCATTTTTAAAACTAGTCCTGAAGTGTTACATCACCACACAGTGCGTCCATGCTACATACAGTATGTGCTCCAACAGCCTCCCACCCTCCAGCTCATCATCCACTGTTTCACCCGTAGTTGCCTCTATCTCCCTTCACCAGCTTTCTTCGTCCCTCCTAGTGTTGCTCTACTTCTCCACCACCACCGTCCAGCAGCAGCAGGGACAGCAAAGAGTCTAAGATGGTGTTCTCAGATTCTATCTCTGCTATCATTAAGTCCTCCAGCGGGGTTACTGGAATCATTTCATTGTGTCTTTTATGAGTAAAAGACTCTGTGTGTGGATGTGCCTCAGGTAAAAGCTGCATAAATGAGCGTTTGTGTGGGATCAAGGTTTGGTGGGTGATATCAGCAGCTGGGTGCAGTCGGTTTGGACCTGAGGACAGGAATCATTATTGTGTTGAATGAAGATTTTCTCAGAGCTCGGTGTCATGTGTGTTTGTTTGTGGCCTCAGTTGTGTGTTTTGTGCAGCAGATCTCTGTTGTGGTTGTGATCTGATCTCTCTGTGAGTGTTTGCTGTAATGTTTTCAGTGCACGTGCTGCTGCTGCTCCTCCCACACATCACTGCACAGTCTGGATGCACGGTGGGAAAAACCGAGGTGACCAGAACACACTGTTGGTAAACTACATTTTCTAACTTTTGAGGTTTGAAATGGTGTGAGAACAGGTGGCCTGGCTCCTCCAGAAGGTAACAACATCCACCTGTGACTCCTCTTAAGGTCATTCAACATGAGTGATGAGGCAATTAGGCAAAGGCAAAGTCACTAATGAAACATATAATAGCAGTCATAAAATAAAACACATTTCTTTAGATACTTTTTCACTAATAAGAACAGAAACTATGACAGAATGATAATTGGAAAAGGAGAAATAGTCCCTGCATGCTGAGCAGGGCCACACCGCTCCGTTATACGGTTTATTGAAACTGTCCTCTGAAATACAGCAGCAGCTTAGTGCGACCGACAGTTATAGTTACAAAACCTCAGGTAGCTGTAGTAATCCATAATCATGGCTGCATCTTTCTGACACAAAACATCCTGTTTCTATCCTCACACGTGATGATGTTTTTGTAAAGAATCTAACACGCTGGTACGGTTAGTTTAGTAATGGAGAGCAAGTTGCAAGGACTGACACCATCGGGCAGAGTTCCTCTCCCGCATCCTGTGTTTGGACAAACCAAAGAAAAACAGTGTGTAACTTTTACACAAGTTCCGTCTGTCAGGACTTTGCCTCTGGGTAACTTCTGCCTCTTCCCTCCCTCAGTTACCTGCTTGACACACATCTACACCCACACACCTGCTCCCACTCACCTTGATTAGCGCTGTTCTGCACTCAGCCACACACACACACCTGTGTGCTGTCAGTAATTAGGTCACTAACATCTACACACACATTCATTTCCCTCTCTGCACCAGTGCTGAGCAGGTGGCTCGAAACAGTGATACTTCCCTCCTTGAAAAAGCAACAGTACTTTTCTTATAGTCAATATAAAGAGTGATGTGCAGTGTATTTACACGTACAGCATCTATATTAAAATATTGTGTGTTATAGTAGCTACGACTTTGCCGAGCATCACACGAGGAACAACTGTCCTCTTGTTCTGCCTCTGACTCTTTTACAGGCTGCGTCAGCCGCGCTCTAAAGTGTAACTGTCGATCCAGTGAACACAACAAAAAGCTTTTAACGTTAGCTGCAAAGATGTCAGCTGTCAACCACATCTCCTAGGAAGTGCGTGCTCACGTCGTCTGCACAATAATCAAGATGCATTCAGGTAGTTTAACGTAGTGAGTCGTCGTTACTTGGATTAGTAAATTAATCATTTTATACGTATTATTATACCATTTGCTGCATCTACCTGCTGGTCTGTCTGCACTCTGGTTTCTGTTCTCTCACACTGTCGACGCCTCCCGTGAAGAACCTGGCAGCACCTCACTCTTGCAGCTTCTTACTGATTGTATCTTGATCATGATTAATTCCTGAAGGACTGTGCAGAGTCTGCTAGAGCAGATTGTGGAAGAGCGCGTGGAGCAGGGACGAAGACATTCCTGTGGATCATCTGAGGAGGCCCACTGTAAATTGTTGTACAGGTTGTAGAAGATGTTGGATTTATTGGAAGAAACATTTTGTAGGTAGAATCCATCTGAATAACACAAGAAGAAGCTAAAATGAGAATGAGCCGCGCAAAACAAAATTTATATATAATTTAGTAAAACAGCCCCGTCTGACAACAGTGCACACGCAGATGAACACAAACAGACACATTTGTGTACAACTGTACAGACAATAAGTCACTGTGTGTGTGTGTGTGTGTGTGTGTGTGTGTGTGTGTGTGTGTGTGTGTGTGTGTGTGTGTGTGTGTGTGTGTGTTGCATCATTACTCAGTCTCCTTTGGGCTTGCTATTGCACAACAAATTTGCTAGAACATTTCCCTGATTACAGCCTCAGGGTTGAAGAGTGCGTGTTCACAGAGCATGTGTGTGTCTGTGTGTGTGTAGGTACTTAGAGTTAGAAGAGGTAAAAGAGTTCTGACATGTCTTTCAGCGAAAGCATCATCTGGAAAACTCTTTCTGCCCCTGTGTGACTCCTGGCTCCACTGGGCATGCTCCTGTGCATGCGTGTGTGTTTCTTCATGTGTGTGATGTTCTGTGTGTTATCATCCCAGAGGATAGCCGGGCCAGACCCTGCAGTGTCGTACTGTGTTTGTTGTTTTCCTGGTGGCCTGCTCACACTGCTGCAGAGCTTTATCTCCCTCTGTGCATTGCTCTGGTTTTTAAAAACACTGTGCATGCTGGGAGAACATCTGCATCAAAATCAGTTAGTCTGCTGAGCATCACAGTTTTTATTTCATCAGAGTGAAACTGTGTCTGATATGATCAATCACGTCATCCTGGGCAGAACAAAAAGCTGTCTGCAGAAGGCACCATGGACATAATTATATGGACTGAACGCTTGATTATTAATTATAAGAGAAAACTGTTACAACATGATCATGCATATGGTTTTTCTGTCCACTACATGAGTCTTAGTCCTATACTGGCTCTCTTTTAGCTCTCTGTTTGGTCTCCACCACCTGCTGAGGGAAACACCTGCTGTGCTGCGTGCTGCTGAGCAGGTAGTGGACAGTGGCTTCATGTATGAGAGCAGAGAGTCACCGTAAAGTTGTCGTGCAAACACTGAACAATGAGCTGAGACTGACTGTAAAGCTGAATGAAGGAGCAGATTCAGATCACTCTCTGGAGCTTTGTAAAGAAGGAAGATCCTGTAAAATGACCTTCCACCGTTTGTGCTGTACATCACATAAACAAAAAGTTGTGCCGTAGTGCGTCACAATGTCTTGGGAGAGTGAAGGCCTGGACTTACGTAAGTGTCTGCTGAGACGAGAGAAGAAGAGACTGAGCAAGCGCAGGAGGATGTGTGATTCAGGCAGATCAGGAGGACACTCGGGGGTTTTTCCCACAGAGACGGAGCAGAGGCCAGCAGCTCTCTGATGTCACGAAATGATCACAAAGACAGTCACACATCTATAACTCTAATCCTTTTCACCATCCTCTATGTATAACTGAGGACTTTTACTTGGAGCCCGTTTTCTTCCATTTGTGCCGATGGACATAAACCTCGGCTGGTTGAAGCCTCAGTACGAAGGATCAACAACAACAAGCTTGTGGACAAAAAAACTGAAAGAGAGAAATCAACTACAACTCCCAGGGTGCATTTTGGCCAAGAACATCATAACACAGTCAGTGAGCCTCATATTACTACTGATGAAGAATAAAGAGGAGGCACGGAGTCATGGGGTAAGAGGGCTGCAGGGCTGAAGACACCGGACCTCCTGACCAACAGGTGGCGAAGGTTCAGGATCTGGAGAGGAGGAACCAGAATATGAACAGGTACATTTGTAGGTTTATTAAAGTTTAAGATTAATTTCCAGACAGGAAGTGAAGAATGTTTCAAAATAAAAGTGTGAGAAGTGTGGATTGCGACTATGACTATGATTTAATTGCTGACAGTCTGCAGCTTAAACCAGATTCTGGCTAAATGAAAGCTCCTCTTCTTCTTCATCTTGGTTAACAGAAACTCTGGTATTATCATTCTGTTGATCTGCTTTCATCTATTACATATTTTCCTGACGGGTTTCCTTTGTTCCAGTAAAAAGGATTCTGTGAAGAGTTCTTCTTTGCCTGTGCACTGTAAATAAAACTGATTTGACAGATAAAAGATGCTGCAGGCATGAGCAGAAACAGGAGGACTGATAGTTGGATGGGGAAGAGAAGACGAGGAAAGTATCTTGGGACAAAGTTAAGTGTTGTGGTGACAGAAGGCGTTAATAAAGGAAATAAGTAGAGAGGGAGTGTGTGGTGTTGATTCAGAGAGGTAGATTAAGTGTGTCAGGTGAAGGAAGCTGTGAGCAATGTTACCTTGGGAACAACTGTCTCCTCTCTTCCTGCTAGTGGGGCTCCATGACTTTTAATCCCCTTAATCTCACCACCTCCCTTTGCAGTTGTTTGAAACTGGGTTTTGATCTTTTGGGCAGGTGTGTGTGTGCGTGCTGCTGTTTATGTGTCCGTGTTTGTGGATCTGCACGGCTGCATATATGCATCCAAATGTGGGTAAAGTCTGAAATTATGATTAAAAAAACGGGACCATTAGGTCTCAACGAACATGACGCAGAAGAACAACAGACCAGCCCGACCTGTTCATGTTTGAATCCGTCTTGCATCTGGTTTATTTCTGTGAACCAGAATGTTGCAAATCAAACTATTTTGTGGTTGAAATGTTTTGTTTGCTTCAGATTTGCCAACGAGAACCCGAGCGGTTCTGGTTCGGATGAGCTCGTCCTCCCTTTCACGTAAGCAGTGACTGATACAGAGAGTAGAGTTAAAAATACCATGAGAAACAAACCAGAACCAGCCACCTGTGTCCATGGGAGGCTAAAGTTATGGGTAGTAAAGTTCCTTTAAATCAGCTTCATCATAATCAATCAATAAATAACCAAATCTGACCATTATCTTGCTTTATTTATGATGTAGACCAGGTGTCTTCATAATCATCCAAGCTGTAAAAGACGCTCCGCTTGATGATGTCTCTGTAGTGGATTTATAATTCAGGGACAGACTCATCTTGTGAAGACCTTCATCTTCACACACTGAGGGAAACTATAATTTCACTGATTAAATAAGAGAGTTTACTGATTGTGAAGAAAAGCTGCGTTCTGACCTTAAAAGGTGAGAACAAGCCAACTTAGAGAAGAGCCGCAAAGTTCCTGTGAGAGCAGGGGACACGGGAAGCACATGCAGCCAGGGACGGGTTAATGGGTTTTTAATGTCTGATATGCTACTGCAGAATGTCACGGCCCAGAAAAACAAAAAGGACTCAAATGTCTGGTTACAGACTCAAAGTTCACAGCAGTTCATATGTATTTGCAGGCAGTGAAGACAGAGCTACTAACTGCTGTAATCAGACAGCAAGTCGTTCCCCCAACAACTCTTCTTAGAATAATAACAGCAATTTTACCCATCGCACATCAAATTTAAAGCTAATTCTCTGTAAAATGTGACGCTGAGGGAAGTAAATATTAAACATTTTATTCCTTTTAGACATATTTCATGTGCAGCTATCACATGAAATAAGACCTAGTATCAACTCAGAGGGACAAATCATCTTTGTTCCCAAGCTGTCAGACAAGAAGCTTCTCGTGGTGGACAGAGACCTTTACGAGTCGCCGACAGATGCCGAGAACACAGTCGGAACCGTCGGCCTAGAGGAGAGCGAGCAGTAGGCGATGAACCCCGATACTAAGAACAGACAAGCTGAAGCTGTTTGGGGAGAAGGAGCCGAGTCAGTCATCTGATCGTCTGAAGCCAACACTGTACCCAAACAGCTCCTAACATCGTCTCCTGTTTGACTCCAGATGCTTTGCTGAGATCAGTTGATAAACTGGTTTCTGTTCCTGACGTAACCAGAGGGAAAAGTCGGAACGTCAGATGTTGGAATCTAAAAATGACAGCAGTTTGTTCAGATGGGATAAATTCCTGCACGCTGTGTGAACGCCCGGCGTGAGGAGGGGAGACTGATTGTGAGAGAAGAAAACATGGCAGCAGCAGCACAGGAGCTAACTTCTGCTTTCCTGGGGCTGCACTCGGCTTCAGGCTCATTAGGTGGTGTCTGATGGTTTTGATTGATAATTTCTCTCTTTCCCTCTGCCTCCCCCGCTCGCCGTTCCCCCTCTCCCTGCCGAACATGCACACAACAACAAACAGGTGTGTGTGTGTGTGTGTGTGTGTGTGTGATAAGGGAGCAGCAGGCTGGTGTTGATTCAATAAGAAAGCTATTTTCTCTCCTTCTGCATCTGGGTTGGAAACAATCAGTCTTCAGGGTGATGTTCCTCTTACCCCTATTGATTGTGTGTGTGTGTGTGTGTGTGTGTGTGTGTGTGTGTGTGTGTGTGTGTTTGTGTGTGTGTGTGTGTGTGTGTGTGT
>JAUYWH010000004.1:514044-526261 GCA_034779795.1 Ctenopoma multispine
CACACACACACACACACACACACACACACACACACACACACACACACACACACAGACACACACACACAGACACACACTGTAAACTGTAGTTCAGTTCAGACCAACAAGCGGAGCTTTGTAATGGCTCTGAACCTGTGTATATGCTGCTGCCTGGAGATTTGTAGCTGAGCTATTTCAGTTTTTCAGCCGTTCTCGTTCTCACTAACTGGGCTGAACATCAAGGGTGGAGGATTGTTTGATTTCATGTGGGTGGAGACGGGAAAAACAAACAAAGAAGTAAAAGACATATTCTGCTCCTCTGCATCAATCTAACACATTAAATCTGATCACATTCAGTTTTCATAATGTCGACTGTACTACAGAACCAGTCAAAAGGCTTCTTCACACCAGCTGAATGTGACCTTTTACTGGAGGCTGTCTCAGTCCAGTCCAGGTAACTGGTCTGACATGAAAAAGAAAGAGAATACAGAGACTGAATGAACTGGACACAAGAAGGAACTCAGGAGGGAGGATTTCTGTTTGAGCTATGTCACACCAAAAGAAGATGGTTCCATCCAGTCCAAACGAACTCCAGCCTCCGAGGAGCGTCTCTGTTACCAGAGCTGTCAGCAGGACAAAGGGGCCGATGGAACGTAGGTGTCCCATCAGCTCGTCAGAAAGAAATCAGCCATGTTTTCATGGCTGATTGTGAGTGATTTATGCTGCAGAGGGTGGGGAAAGTGAAAGCAGAGAGCTCACAGTGATACAGACCCGTATCAAATCTGCAGCCGCAGACTTCTGCAGATATTCTGCAGATATTCTGCAGACTGTGAGTAAAGAGGTGCAGCTTGTAGAAGTCCGTGTGTAATCACGTCGTCAGAACTGACACCGCTTCACACACTTACAGCTGTACGTCTCTGTGTTAGTGTGAGATCTCAAATCAATTTTTAGTCTCTGCTCCACACTGAACTTTGCATTTCATGAACCACGTGTCCTGATATTTTATTCTCGTTCATATATAAACAATAAAAGCATCAAATGTTTTCAGCTGTTTTAGTGATGAGCTGCTTCTATCTGCTTTCTTCAGTTCAAAAACAATCTTTGTTACCTTGAAAGTCAGGATTAAGATGAATAATAATAGATCACGTTACAAGCAAACAAACACTGTGCAGTGTCTTGCAGCTTTTGCTCCACTGGAAACCATATTAAAAAAATCACAAATCTTTCTTCTACACAGATTTAAACAAATGTCCCTGGAGATCACACTTCTCCAAACTTGCCAGAGGGGAAGAATAGAGTTAAGGTGTAAAAAAACAGAGAGGTTCCAGGAGTGACATGCTTCTTATGCTTGTGTACTGGAGTCGGTGTGGACTGACACATTTGATGTAATCTGCTCCATGAGACGCAGCAGTGACAGACGGAGGAAAATCATTTCTAAATGCAGTGAGTAGATTTAGAGGGAGACTAGCACACAACTGCTGATTTAGTCTTGATGTCATTAGTGTGTCATCACCTAGAGCCGTTTCCCTCAGCTCAGAGTGAGCCATACACAGGGGGCGGGGCCTCTTTCACATGGTTTTTATGAAGTTATTTACGTTTCCTGCTTTTTGCTGCACAGGTAATTAAACCTCACAAGCATCCTAAATTCAGTGTATTCTTTGTTAGCTTAGCTTATGTTTGTATGGCCATGGACAGAGTTCTCAGTACGACTTTTCCATCTAACATGACCAGGAAACAAACATAAAGATAGTTATCAATGTGCAGCCAGCACAGCAGGAACTCACCTGATCTGAGACATCACGGAGCCTCCACCTGGTGTTAATGGGACACCACCTGCCTGAAGTTTTTTAAAAATACAAATACTCAAATCCTGTGCACTGGTGCTTGTTGACTTCAGACCTTGCTGGAGACATTTCTCCAGAGCTGCCGTACAGTACGATGCGGATGGTTTATTGTTTCACAGCTTGTATGAAAATGTGCGTGTCCTCACAAAAGTGTGCGTGTGTCTGCTCCAGCAAGTGACTAAAGAAGGACAGCCCTCATTATGGTCAACAAGAGAGATACGCAGCGAGCGCTCTGATCCTCTCTGTAATTCACAGTTTTAATCAGCCCAATCAATCTTCACCCCTGTCCCTGCTCTCCATACTAAACACACACACACACTTCTCCACTACTTTCTCTCGTCGCTCTGCTGTGTGCTGAACATTTATTTGCGGGTACTTGACTCCCCCCCTCCACATGAGCTGGTCTACACGCAGGCTAATAAAGCGGCTAATTGTCTGGTTGTCAGCGCCGGATTGATTTGTCTGTTTCAACACTGATAACACAAGCAATCATCTCTCTCTGTGAAGCCTGCACACACTATGTTGCTCTGCCGCAAATGCTGACATTTGACAGCCAGGAGAGGAGTGTGTGTGCGTCTGTGTGTGTGCAGGATGAAGCAGCAGTGGAAAGATGAGCAGACTTGTGCAACAAACTCATGATGACTACAAGGACAAATGAAGGTTTTCAGTCGCTTTTGTTTTCCCCCAGAATAATCAGCGAGCAAATGACAAGCAGCGATGAGAACACTCACAGAGACGTTGTTTCTTAAAGGTATGTCTCCGATTATCTCCCCCCTATAGACTGACGTACTCTTATAGGAGGAGGAGGCTTCTGGATTACTGACTGACTGATGGAGGGAACAGAAAGCTCATCCCACACAACCCCGTCTCCCAGAGTTGTGTTTATATAGGACAGGAGTCTTTGCCAAATAGGTAGATTATGTTCAGTGCCAGTGATTTTTGTAAAGGAGCTGATGTATTTTTGTGCTGCACAGAAGTCACAGGAAGGTTCTTTCGTTTATATTTGAATGATCCTAAACTACCATTGTTAAACCTGAGCTCGTTAACGTGTGTGGAACATGAGTCTGTTTCTGTGTAACCTGTACCTCCTCGGCTGTCCTCACCTTCTCACGCCCCCTGGTCTCAGTTCTGCAGAAAGGAGACTGGGTCATTGTTTGGGACCTTTGTCCCTCAGTGTTTTAAACAGAGCTCTGAGTTTGGGAATGCAGCCTCATGCAGCTGTGGGCAGGGGTCCATCGTGAGCTCTTTGGTTTCCAGAAATCACTTGAATCACCGTCAAAGAACAGACAGGCTGGTGTGCTGGCTAACGTCGCCTGCTCCCTGAGCCAGCAGGTGGGGGGATCCTGTGTCGATCACTTAGAAAGGGAAGCAGAAGAAGACTGCACCATTCACTTCACTCTCACCACATGTGATTTACAGCAACGGAGACTATGTCAGGTTAAGAAGCTGTAAGTGCCACTGAACCTGACCTGAGGGGGGGTCCGTGAAGGCGTCGCAGGAAGAAACAGCCAGTGAGCTGAAAAGAGCTGCAGGAACACGTGATGAAGGTAAACTGCTCACACTGGGCCTGGATATCACACACTAATGCTCCGCATCACAATATTAAGCCCTGTTGGAAAGATGTGTATTTATCTCTGTTACCTGTTAATGAATCATTTGTCTTTTTTATTTCTCCTTCACTCTCGATGGATTTCCTCTCTTCCCTCTCCCCCTCGGATCTTTTTCTATGCTTATCTGAGCCTGACAGGTACTTCCACAGTACAGCTCGGAATTGTTACGCACCTCTATCGAATAGGATCAAACACACTCCAGTAAAAATAGCTTCTCCACACCAGCTCTCAGCACAAACACAGAAATACACAGACGCTGATTTGTCCTGTGATGTATCAAAAGGTGGAAAACGATGGTTCTGAAAAATGTGGGATAAGCAGACAGAGCAGGGATGAACGGCATGAATTCAGGAAGCGCTTCCTATATCACTGTAGTATAATAAAGACATTTCCTTTTGTGAACGCATGCTAATTAAAATCAGAAGCAACACCAGGAAACCGCTCTGAACAAACAAAGTTCCAGTGTTCACGCAGCACGCTGACAGACGTCTTCTCTGCTGGTTCCAGCATCAGGCTCAGCATATTTATTTCAGACGTTAACCCTGGGAGCAGCGTGGGAGGCAGGTAACGGAAAGAAACATCACACCTGTGTAACTATGCTTTGTTTTAGGAAGAGCAGACTAGCAGTGTCGGGTTTCGGCTGTTTTACTGCAAAGTGTGTTGTCACTGTGAAAGATGTCAGAGCTGCTTCGACAGCAGATGCTAATGAACAGTTTTCATAAAATGCAGTGAATCTTTATGAGTTAACTGAGGTGGATGTTAAATTATGAGTGAATGAATGTGGATTAGCGTGTTTGTTCCTCCCATCAGGTCCTTTAGGAAACGTACGGAGCCACTTTAAAAACATGAGGCGTGACCTGTTCTTACACTAACAAGGTTTCTGCCTAAATCCTGTTTTCAGCCATTCAGACTCACTTCCAAGGTCCAGCTCAGGCTCACGTGCACAGCAGCATGTAATTCTACTCAGAGGTGCATTACGCACTCGTGTGGCAGTGACAAACAAAGGAGGGAGATAATGAATGCAGCCCCCTTATTGACTGGAAGGAGAGTGCTGGGGGCTTCATGCAGGCTTCTACATGCATGTGCTGCTTACACAACAGAACCTGCAGCAGGTCTCCCGTGTCTTGTTGACCTCCTCCCTACACTGAGCTTTGGGTCTTACTTTACTGTCAGTGCTCTACAAGTGCAACATGGACTCACTACCAACGCAGGAAGGCGGCTTTAGTGCGGCTATAAAATGCCAAAGATTGAATGATCCAAAACACACTGGTGGAAAAAGGAGTTTCATGCTCAAATAAACAACGAACAACACAGACAGCGTCCAACCTTTTGAAACTGTCCTCAGCCCGCTTCACAGCCACCCCCCTTGACCCCTTGTGATTGGCTGTGACTCCTGCCCCAGCGGTGACCTTCTGACAGCCAATGGATTATTGATTTGCATCTGCCTCGTCCAAACGTTTTCTATTTTCTCAATATATTCCTGGAGGCTCCTCTGTGTCTTCATTATACACAAAGTGTTTCCAATCGGTGCAGGACCCCACGCTGGGTCTACGCTCTGTGCCGCGATGACCTGAGGTTAATTAGTCGATTGCAGTCAACCTGAACAGACTATTACATAGAGAGGACACCAGCACCTGCAGCAGCATGATGAACTATCAATGAACAAGCAGCAGAAAAATAGAGAGTATGTCCCCAGAGTTCAGGTAGAGATCTCCAAGTAAAAACATCTCACATGGGACAGGTCTTACCAAGTTTGAGCCTATCAGAGGGCAGACAGTAGAGAAGAGGGAGCGTGTCAGATTAAGAAGGATCAATTATACATCTTACCTCCACACAGGGAGCGGGTCCCCTTTCACAGGGGCCACCGGGTTTCTACAGTAGCCCAGAATGGACAAAGCAAACACTGGCTCTAGAATTACTTCCTTACTGCAGCCTGTCTCCATATTAAACAGGTTCAATAAATCCACTTTTTAAATGTATGTGAGGACCTTGAGGACCAGGGTTGGCCCCCCCTCTAGAATCTGTAATGTTGTCCGTAATGTGAATCTGCTGGGTTGCTCTGATCTGTACACACAGCATCTCTTATCTGTCTGTCCTGGAAGAGGATCCCTCTTCAAACAGTTTTCTGTATCCACCTCAAAGACCTAACGACGAGCTCTGTGAGGTTCATTTGTGGCTTGTGATCCTCTGCTGTATAATTTAATTGACATCTGATCAGATCAGATTTTTCTTCATGTTGGACCTGATCTACCTTCATATCTGCTCATAGAACTGCTTCACGTTTGATGTCGGTGTCTGCAGCTGCCGTCAGAACATCAAAATTCACGTGGGGTTTTTTTAACGTCTCACCTGTGAGACACCTGTCATCAGTCTGTGTCAGCTCTTTACAGCTGCGCCCTTATCTCCACTGACACAGGTCACAAATGATGTCAGTCCTGGTCCTTTGACGAGATGTGGGTGTTGTATGAGAGGCGCCTTCATACTGTACAGTCACTACACTACTGAAGCACAGAGAAACACGTTCACCCAGAGCCAGGAAGCAAAGACACACAAATTAGTGAAGATATTAGAAGCAGCACAATAATGTTCACTGAATCCTCCGCTGCAGCGTGTGTGGACAGAATCAGGAGTCTCCTCTGGGATTCACAGTTTATGCTTTAATCTAAACACTTAATGAACACCGAATACTGAGCAGAGGTTTTACCACACTGCTCCAACATGAAGGAAAAGCGTGTTTGTGTTACTAATGTGTAATTTCACTGCAGCACCTGACATGCCCTCACTGAACCAGACCTCTACCTCCCACAGAGAGGAGAGGACGGAGAGGACAGAAGAGCAGGGAAGAGCTGTGGCTGATGTCTGCAGTGTAGCACTGTAGCATCTGTTTTCATGCTCATCACGCCCAGACTCAGTTGGTTCTGAACTCAACATGCTCACAAATCTCACAGGTGAATGAAGAACCTCTGAACTACAACCAAACACACACATGTGCATCTGCAGTGTTTCCAGAGGGACACTCATTTAGGTTTCTGTAGAGTTTTCTGCCCTGAAACTCTTCTGGTCCTGTTTTCTCTTAATGCAGTGTGTTTTTGTGTAAATGTTTTCTGCACATGTAGTTTTTTTTTGCTCAAGAGATGTTGGATCCCAGTGATATGTGATTTATGTAAAGTTGCAGTGAGTGTGAGGGTCACTTTGAAAGTTTCACTTCTCTCTCTGAACAGTCTTCAGATTGTGTAGCTGCCAACATCCAGAGGAGGAAAAGTTCATATTCATCTGGGTGCATTTCCAGTATTTCTGTGTTCACAGTCTTTAGAAGCTCAGTGAGTCACGTGTGGACGTCTTTTATGCTGAGTTTCACCTCTCAGGCTTCATGGAGGCTCTGACTGGTGACGCCTCAGAGGAGGACCTGCAGACCACACTTAGGGCTGTAACATTTGGCTTAATGACACAGTGTTTTAACTGCTTTTCAACTGAGTGGAAACAACAGTATAGTGGTGAAAATGTCTTTTTTCAGTGTATTTAACAGAAAGCCTGAGCGTTAATTAGTTCCCGAGCCCCTTAGTGTCTGTTCTTGTGCACATCTTCCTCTCCTCCCTCCTCTCTTCTATTTATCCACTCTGTTGGATTTTAACTCCCCGCGGAGCTGCAGAGTTTGCAGTAATCACACAGTCAAAGTAAATGTTTATTGAGCAGCATTTTTTCAGACCTCAGAGGGATTCACGATAAACTGACAGACTGCAGATCTTTGTTCACGTTTCTTCAAGAACTTTAAAGTGACGTCTTTAAAAGCATCTCACATGAATTACGCCATGGGAGTTTTTCTCAGCTTTTAAAGCAGTTGCTAGGAAACAGATTCATCCTCTCTTTCTATAGTATACAAAATATATTCAGAGAAACCCACACTCATCCTGTGTGGGGTAAACTACATCCTCCAGGGGGTTTGTGACAATAAAACCTGACTGTACAGAAACACACAAACATCACTGTACTGTAGAAACACGTAGGAAACACAATGAAACCTTTGCAGCTCTCCAGTCAGTGAATCTGCAGACGTTCCTCATCTCTGCTTTCTGCCACATCCTGTGAGCTTCATCCTTCAGCAAAAATATCTGGATTTCTGACGCTGATGCTCAGTCCGCTTTTATATTTATTTTTCTGATGCAAAACCTACTTTGAAAAGCCTGTTACACAGACGCAGTGGTGCCGCGGGTCGAATGCACAGTCCCGTCTGCTTTAGTGGTTTGTTTAAATGTCATGAAACACAACACAAACCACAGGACAGGTAGCTCCTCGCGGGGTTATGGTGCCAAGGTGCCGGAGCAGGAAGTAAAACAGATGGACAACACGGCTGAGAATACGAACACTCGGATTAACAAAGTAAAAGACAATAAGTGTAGAACTGCGGCCCTGCTTCTCCTCATCTGTCTCCTCCCTGAAGGACTGATTTCAGCTTTCACTCCCTGCTGGACAAATCTGTTTACATCTGCCCAAATTGGTCTCTTATTTTTAGAAATGAGAACATGGGAGACAAACAGTTCAGCGTCAGTTTACTACACGACGAGAAGGAATTTTAAACCACTCTGAGTTTTCAGATCATTTATGATGCATGTTTAACATCTATGTAAAATTAACTAGCAGCTCAGAAAGAAACAAGAACAACTTGTAATGACAGTTGTTCAGTTGTTGTGTCGATGCTTTGTCTGGTGAAGTGGATACATCGACAACCAGAGGCTACACGCTGCTCCTCACAACACCCCCCCAGAAATACTGAATCTCCTGTGAACACACCTTGACACTTCCTCACCTGGCAGTGTGATGGCTGCTAGAGGTCATCTGTGGGTCATGATAAGTCATGACCCAGTCATGATGATTCATATTTCATGAAGCCTGAAGACTGTAAACACAGCAGCTCAAAAACATCCAACATTTTGCTGACTACTGATTTTTTGGTCTCCACCATCTGAGAGACTCATCTGCTCTTCAGCTGCTGCATACAGATTGAGCTGATAGTGTTCAGGTGTTGGTGGTGGAGATCATGTCCCACTGTCATTATGCTTAAAATACAGATTCTAGCTGTTTCCTGTGGGATGAAGTTAGATGAAGTTATTTGAGTGTGTTCCACCGGTGAAATCAGTGACCGCAAACGCGCGCTGTATTCATTAGTCAGAGGAAATGCAACAGATTTACTAAAGTTTCCATTATTAAAATATCAAAGTCAGAGGATTTCGCCTCCTTTGCAGATGGATGTTCGGTCTGAGTCTCTAAGTTTTGTTTTGCCCTTCAGTCTGGATTAGTTTTAAGCCTGTTTAGTAACTTAGTCATTTCCATACAGTCATCTTCCATAAGCACATGAACCTTTCTCATACAGTTATATACACATCACAGACACCTGTTTTAATGTAATTATGTAATAATGTGCTTCTGTCACAGCATCAAACTAACTAACTGCATAAATGAATCTGAATATATTGGTACAGTATGTACAATTATTCACGCACCACGTTTTTCTTTCAGGGAAAAATATGAGGGACAATTAAGGGCAACTGTCACCTCCACTGGGCTGGTTTTAAATAATGTCAGTTTCAGTCTCCAATGTGACCCTGAGCTGTTCAGAGCACAGAAAGAGGAAAGAAACTCATTCGTTCACAATTTATGAAAAGAAAAACTGCAGCACAGAGTCAGCGCTTCAAGCCAAACTAGAGTTTGTTCCTGCTATCTTAGCCCACTTCTCATTGTGTTTCCACTTAATCCAAGCTTCTTGTTCTTC
Source organism: Ctenopoma multispine (assembly GCA_034779795.1). Lineage (NCBI taxonomy): Eukaryota > Metazoa > Chordata > Actinopteri > Anabantiformes > Anabantidae > Ctenopoma > Ctenopoma multispine. Next base: position 523,245 of record JAUYWH010000004.1, read on the forward strand.
TGCTCGTGTCTAGTGATGTTATTATCACATTCTCCTTAGTTATCCCTCCCTGGTTTCCTGATTCTGAGATTGTCCCTCCTTCTGTATTGAATCACTTTTGACTCCATTTGCACTTTGGTTCAGGACACATCCACCCACTGGATGCAGGTATCGTATCCAGCTCCTCCAGGCGAACATATGCTCACAGACTCTCGGGGCGACCTTCCTCTCTTCCCTCACTGTATCTCTGTGTCAGTGACATTGAGGAAGAAAAGGTTTTTGGAAAAGCTGCTGACTCAAATCCTATTAAAATTCACCAGGTTGTCAACTTGTTTCTTTTCTCCTTTGATTTGTGCTGTGTGTCTTTACACAGACAGGATATATTCTTCATTGTTTGGTCTGTGTTCCCTCTAGTTATACTTTTATGAACTGAGGCACGCCTACCTCCAAATCCCCCGTCCTCTCCCTTTAACAGAAAAAACTCCAAACGCTTTGAACACACAAAGAGACACGTGTACACATCTCATACACCATCTGCAGTAATGTCTTTTCAAGTTTCTCCCCACATGGCAAAAGAGGTCATTTCCTCATACAAGACATTTTACTTTCAATGTGTTGTGTGTTTACTGGCATCTGAGTCATGCATCAGCATTTCTGAGTGTGTATATATCTGCATCACAGAGCTGCGGGGTCACACTGGGATCATCTTCTGCTCGGGGAGAGGCTCGCTGTGCGGGGGAAAGGGCTAGTCCACACGCAGTGTCAGTGTGTTTGTAATGTGAGTCAGTGGGAAAGTGGAAAGATGAAAGGAGAGTGCTGCTTCCAATTTCCTCCTCATACGGAGATACTGACATGACAAAACACTACGAGCTCACGGAGACCCTCGTATGGTTGAAAGGAGTCAAGTTTTGTTTCTGTAGCTTTTTTCAGCCTGTGTTTGGACACTGAGAGCTGAACACGTGCAGCGTGCGATCAGAGCTGCCACGGATCAAGGGGACGGGGCTAATCTGCCAATATCCAGTGGAAAGGATTGTTTCTAACTAGAAAACCTTCACTTGTCAGATGAAGACAAACGGGCTACAGCAGTGTAGATACCTGATGGTTAAACTCCAAGCTTCAGAGGAGGAGAGCTGCAGCAGACAGGAAGTGCATCTATTCTCTGTTGCTTATTTGAAGCTGGTGGTAGAAGGTTTAACACGGCAGTTCAGAGTAGTGCTCTCCTGGTGATGAGATATACAGTACAGTCTCTCCAGCAGCTTCTGCATTTACTATGAAGTCTCCTGCTCCTTTATGCTGGATTGATTATTATAAGAGTTTATCTGCTCCGTGAGACAGACGGACAACAGTGGTCCGAGTGGTCCGCTCGTCTGGTTCCTGTAGAAGCTGCAGAGCTCGAAGGTGACAGCAGTAATAGAGTTTACTGACATTCATTTTGTTAGTAATTAGCCAACAGCAGTGAGCCGTCAGTGTGTGTGAGGAAACACGTCCTGCATCTAGTGTTTGCAGTGGTTAACTTCTGAATATTCAGAGATTAGCCAGTGATTCACGCGAAGCACACTGAACATAAATTCACCTTTCTACAAAAACCTTTAGGTCTGCCACCGAGTCGCAGCTAAAAATACCACAGAGAAATGTTTCCACGCTGGCTGACTGAGCACATTAACCTTTCCAGGCAGAATAAACAACTTCAACAATACCCAGATGGAATATTTTTATAGCTAGAGTGTCTCTCAACCCCTAGTTTGACCTGTCCACTGGACAAACAGCTGTTAATATTTGAGTGCAATATTCTCAGGTGTTGTCATGGTCAGACCTCTATCTGTGAGCACGGACTAAGGGAAATGGCTGACATTACGGCAAAGACAAAGACGCAGCGAGTTTAAATGAGGGTCGCCTCGCACGCCGCTCACTCTGCAGCCGCTATCTTTCTGCCATTTCCTAAAAGGAATGTCATTTCTGCACAAATCAAAACAAAAGCCCAAACAAATCTCTTCTGAGGCAATTTGCAGCTATTTACTTGTCAGGCTGAGCTTTTAAAGATGCCAGGCTGATCAGACAGCAGCTGACATTCACTGAGGCAAACAAATTACAGAGGGACACTTCAGCTGGAGAAAGAGCAACAGACAAGTGCAAAGCATTCAAATCCAAACCCAGTCACAGTCTGAGTTATGTGCATCACTCGATCAATCGTAGCATCGATTACAGATTCCACTGAGATAAACGTTGCATCACATCAGCGCGCTGAGATGGTAATTGCAAGAAACCAAATGGAAGAAAAAACATTTATGTCAGAGTGTGAGTCTTTATGTGACAGCGATGATATCCTGCTTTTAAAGGAGAAACGCGGTTTTTCAGTGTGCTGACAGAACGAGTCTCCACTGCTGATACGAAATCCAACATTAACACAGGAAACTGAATTTCACTTATTAAACGTTAGCTGAAGGATTCGGGTCATTTCAATACCACGAAAAACTCAAAGTCCTCTATTCAAAATCTTAGTATTTAGTATTTGACAGCAGGAGAAGACGCTGAACCTTTTAGTCAGAGCACCTTAAGTAGCAGCTCTGCTGATGTTCATATCCTACATTTCACTGGCTCCGTACCCGTGTTCAGCACAATGACCGTAAATTTGACCCTTTTTTATCAGAAATATGTATTTAAATAAAAACTAAAAGTACACACATACACAAACAGTCCCCTAACTTCAAAATAAAAGTCCTGTTGTGACAACAAGTCTTACTTAACCTCTACAGTGCTGTTTTCATTCCATGATGTACTGTACGTAGAGAATGTTCTCCAGGTTTTTCTTGTTGGTGTTAATCTTTCTTTCTTCCTTCCTTTCTTTCTTTCTATCTTTCTTTCTTTCTTTCTTTCTTTCTTTCTTTCTTTCTTTCTTTCTTTCTTTCTTTCTTCCTTTCTTTCTTTCTTTCTTTCTTTCTTTCTTTCTTCCTTTCTTTCTTCCTTTCTTTCTTTCTTTCTTTCTTTCTTTCTTTCTTTCTTTCTTTCTTTCTTTCGTTCTTTCTTTCTTTCTTTCTTTC
>JAUYWH010000004.1:541949-559410 GCA_034779795.1 Ctenopoma multispine
GTAAAGTGCCCTGAGATGACTTATGTTGTAAATTGGCGCTATATAAATAAAGTTGAATTGAATTGAATTGAATTGTCACTTTGTCCTCATTAACAGGAAACATCCAGTTTCTAACTTCTGCTGCCAGCGGGCGAAGCTTTGATCCAAATGACCTGTTGCCTCTTAAAACAACCTGCTGACAGCCGTTGGAAACTGTTGATATGATCATTGGTTTAAGTGTGATATATTTGTTCCACTACACTGTCAGTGACTTTTAATATGAGCAGAAGAAAAGTTGGAAAAGGAGAAAAGGAGTTGGAATTTTCCAATTTGTAATGACTCTTTTCAACATTTTTTAAATTCTAGCATTTCACAATATTAATTTTACATGACGTATCTTCTACCAGTGAATGTAGTTTCAAAACACTTTTCCAAAACTAATCTCATCAGCGCCATCTCATTATTTGTGCTTGTAGACATAGTACTCAGTGCTCGTTCGCTCCAGAAGTCACATGGTTTCAGCTGAAAGCTGTTTTCTGATGTGCGAGGGTGTCCGTATTAAAGACGATGACTATTCATCAGCAGATCAAGGGCAGCACATTCAGCATGAGATAAAAGATGATGCTGTGGTGAAACGACTTGATTGGAAAAATGTTCAAAAACAGAATTAACGTAACCTGTTACTATAAAAAAACAGCCGCTCGACCTGCTGAGCCACAGCCACGTTAAAAATAACAGAAAAATAAAAGAAACCTAACTGGGATTTGAACCTTTGTGCTTAGTAGAAAGTTCTTTGTGACTCATGCGGGTTAATTTATTATATTTAATCTGAGTAGGTGCGACTGTTTCTGAGTGACTGAGGAAATCTGTCATCTGTGGTTATGGATAAAAATATCCACATGAACCTAAAGCAACATTTGCTGTGATGACAGTCTTACCATTATTCAATTAATCAAGACCAGTCCTTTCATTCCCAACACTGCTAACTGTTAAGTGTTGTGTGTGGAAACTGTGGTGTAAAGTCTTCTGTGTCTCTAGAGGAAACTCTGTGAAGGCTGATAAATATCCTCAAGCAGTCTCCCTTGAGTCAGCAGTGGTCGGGTCTGAAGACGGCAACTTTCACGTCAGAAACAAACAAGCAAATAAGCAAACACAGCAAAACTGAAACAGCGGTGCAGGCGGGGGGGAGGCCGCAGTCGAGATCAGGCATCAGTGCTCTGTTAAGAACCAGCTCAGAATGTAAAGAAGCCGTGAAGAGAGGAGGTAAAGTTAGGTCCACGTTAGATCATTAACCACATTTATTTCCTGCAGGTCTGTTAATAATATAGATCGCCACAGATATGTTGTCAGCTGGTGTTTACAGGTTTTTATTAACAGTCCAATCCAGTTCAAGCATTATGAACGAGTTTGCAGATGTCCAGGATGAAGTTAATGAAGGTTTTATTTCATTTGAGTAATCACCTTAATGCACATTAATTAGCAGCTGATGAAAATGTGCAGCAAACAAAATAAGCAACACTTCATTAAAACAGCATAATTACAATATTTCTTTTATTTTGAAGGGGTCTCTGTGTGTTAACTAAGCGGCTGTAGTTAGTTCATTAAGGTAACAGCATGACAGCAGCACAGTGGACGACCATCATCTTGAACTGCTCCGTGAATGCTCCTGGGTTACTAAGGGAATTATCCCTATGCTTCTCATTCTGCCTACACCCTGTGAACACAGCATATCCTTAACCCACTGGGGCTGCCATGAGCACAGCAAACCACCACTTAAACCCAAAAAGACACTACATAACAAGTGTGTTCAGAATTTGCTGCATTAAACATTTTCATGTCAGCGGTCATTTAATCTTTCTACAGTCTGACAGTTCAGCATTAGGTGGACGTTGTTTCTATGTCTTCCTCCGATGCTGCAGAGCACATTCACTTACTTTGTGTAAGTGTAGAGTGATGCATCATCACACACATCTTCCTGCTCGTTCTGAGGAAAAGCAGAATGATTCTGACTTGATTTGAAGAGCTGTTTACTCGAGTGTTAACCTCTGGCCTGACTCTCCTCAGAATGAACTCTGATTCCTCCTCTAATGACTGTGGGTGTGATTCATTTCATTCCACAGCACCCTAATTGTCCCCTCTTAATGTTGCCCAATCACTCTGCCACTGATGGATCCTCTGACTTCACCTCATTAATCAATGTTAATTGTAATTGCCTTTTCTAGTGGTTATTTTAATTGAATTAGTGCCGAGAGACCAAGGTAAAAGCGGTCAGCGTCGCAGGAAGTCGAGGTTTGTGCTGCTGTGAAAGAGAAAGGAATCCGAGAGAGAGGACAGTAATCAGAGAGAAAGATGGGAAATAGAAATGAAAGAGTGGACGATTGGAGGGCATGTAACAGGGAGGATGATGAGAGGGAAAATCATGACAGACTAATCCTGGAGCTGTCTGAGCCTTTGCTGTTCATTGTGTTGTAAAAGTGATTTCCCAGCAGACTGCCTCTGGTTTGGCCTGTCACACTTTCTCTACTTAATTTTCTCGCACAAGTACGTTTACTTTTTAGCAAACAAAAATATTCTCCTTTTCGTGAAGTTCACCCACACATCTGCCTCTCACTAGTGAGAACCGATCAGTTTCTGTTCAGATATCACATATATTCCATCAATTTCAGTCCCCCTTTCAGAAAAAGCACAGATAAGATGCGAAGCGCCATCTTCGTTATCGAGCCTTTACCTCGAACTTCTCTCGTGTGTTGTGATGTAAGAGCGACTGTTTTACAGCCAAAACCAGCTCTAAAAACTCCTCTGTGCTTGTGTTTGAAATGTGCGCTGCTGCAGGCTACGATTTCAAGCACATCCAGGCAGCATGTGCAGAAAACGTCTCTAAACGGCGCTGAATTCTAATGAACCCGGACTGTTGTGCCTGTTGGTTGCTTTAAGTGCAGCTGGTTATTAAACCAACATGTGGTGCAAAGAGTGAATCTGAATGAGATGTTCAGTGAAAGACAAACTGTATGGGAGGAAGAACTGGTTTTGATTGATACTGATCAGTAGGAGGACATTTGCATGTGAACACAGAAGCAACTGCTCTAAACTTATGCTGAGAAATTTTAATACTACTGGATTTGTGTTAAAGTAAGGAAATTTACCACAAAGATGGATCCACATTTTATTTTTCCTATTAGCTTTTATTTAGCTGTTAGCTTCCCATCAACCAATCAACTCATATTCACACTTGTTTGTGAGGGTGAAAAAGTCAGGAAGCAAACATCTCTGAGCTACAAGATAAAAGGCAGCTAACGGCGTGGAGAGGCTGATAAATGAGGGTAGACGTGGGAAACCAGCATAGTTCTCTAACATCAGGGCAGATCTAGTCGCCTTCAGAAGTAGAACGGATTGTCTGTCACGTGGACCTTACAGTTCTGTAGGAGGATGCTGAGAACAGTGATCATTGAGTCATATTTCAAAGCTTTTCATCAGGTATAATTACAGTTCTGTGTGTCGTGGCTCAAACCAACATCCTCCCCATTACATGGTCCAAAAGTTTCCATCAGCCTCCTGTTGACCACCAGCATCTCGACTCCTGGGGCTCCTGTCTTCATGTGAGCCTACAGGTAATGAAGATGATCCACATCACTGGGGTTTTGTCACCAAAACCTCTCTGGCGCCTACAGTGACACTCAGTAAACGGAGGCGCTATGTGGTGTATGGTAGAGCGCGTGTTTAGTTTAATGTGGGGCAGTGTAGCCCCTGACGGTTTGGCTGATCACATGATGAAGTGACTTCAGAACATGTTAGGCCATGTTAATGGACTTTATTAATCCCCGTGTCCTGTCGACACGCAGCTACGTTTAGGTGTCAACTGTTGGAGGTTTAGTGTCTTGTCCAAAGTCACTTTGACACGTTGGCAGTCGGAACTGAGACTCGAACCACTGACCCTGCAGTATTGTATGTAGTTGTTTATAGTATTTCTATAGTATATAGTAGTAGTACTGTAGTTGTTGGTGTGCATGTATTTGTGTGTTTGAATTAAGTTATTTTAACTAGTTCGTCCCAGTTAAAGGGTGAAAGTGGCTCAGTTGATGGGGCCACATGTCAAAGTGTCTCTGAACCCTGTGGGGAAATTAATAAAGTTTCAGTCATTATTATTGTGTTTAAATCATTAAATAGAACTCCTTCGTTGATTCTTCATAATTCCAGTTCAGACTCCTCACACACGTCTGTCCTGGACATAAAGAACCGTCCTGAGTTTATGTGGTTTTATGACACATCACTTTCTCATGATGGGATTTGTATTTCGTGTCAGGAAGGACATGTTTGTGCTACAGGAAGTCAGTTAGATGCTCTAATCCTCCTCCAGGCTGCAGAGTGCTGCTGTGAGTGCAGGGTCTCTGTGGGAAATAAAAGTTTCATTAGAACCAGGACAGCAGTTTATTTATAAAACCTTCTCTACTATGATGGATCAGTGTGAGGAAGGAGATGTACAACAAAAAGGTGGACAAAGAGATCAGCTGACGGATGGACAGACAAACAGATGAGACACTCAGTTAAATAGAAAGAAGACGAGTTATGGACACAGAAATAAAGACGGAGAGATGTGCGTGCATGTGGGGAGGGATGAAGAGTTTCGGATGTATTTTTACAGCTGTAAACGCTCTGTGAGAAGCTGCTTTGATCTCTGTTGGCAAATTTGACATAATGAGGGGGCTGCACGCTGCCCTTTGTTACAGTCTGCTGGTTGGATGAACCCGTCTCAAATGCAATGTCTCATTCAGTTTATTAGAAGGAGGAAGGGGCCTGCTGCTTCACCAGCTCATGCCTCCTTCTGCTAAATGTTTCCATATTTACACAGCGCACACACAGAAGCTAATGCTGGTGATTTTCTCTATTTATTTTACTCTCAACAAATAAAACCAACGAGCTGTGTCTTCTCGCTGTAACATCTGCTTTATCTTGTTGGTGTGTTCGACAAAGCTCCATTGTAGTTCAGAAATGATTAAAAACACGTCCGTGAGTCACATTGCTGCGCTGGGTGACATGAAAAATCTGTTTACCAAAAAGTGTGGAGGTTGTGTTTCCCTCTGACTCTTAGAGGCATTTGACACTGAGGATTCATTTTATTTGATCAGTTGAATTCGTCTTTACTGTATGTTGTAGCTTATAGGTGCAGGACGGGAGTGTAGGAATATCACAAAACCCAGGGCACCGAGCAAGAAGAAGAAGTGCTTCATGTTTCGAGGCAACAATTTGAATTAATGAAGCTCTGCACTTATTAGCAGAAACCCGGTAACATGGAGGTGGTTAGGGTGGAATTTCACACCACAGATGAGGGAGAGCTGTGTCCACAGTCACCGTTACATTCCTTAGAATTACACCATCTAATTCTAAGGAAGCAGAGTGGTTCAAGGTTCATGAGGGGAAAAGAATTCTAGTCTCTCGACTCACCTGGACAGCATTTATCTCTGTCTTCCAGAAACATCCAATCTGTTTTTGGTGCTAAAGGTTTCATTAGGTTCACATGGAAAACGTTGGTTTAGGATTAAAATGACTACTTCAACTTGTTGGTAATCTCTCCAAGACAATCTGGACTTCCCCGTCAAACCTTCTATGAAGCACAGCATCAGCATCAACACAGGACAAAGTCTGCAGGTGGTTTAGCTTTACTGACTACATCTTCTACATCTCCCAGATTTGCCCTCTACAACATCAGAGAGACTTTTCCCATCTCAACTACTGCAGTGCCGACTAACAGGACTAACAGCTGCACAGTCAGACGTCTCCATCCAAAAAGGACACGTCACACACGACTGTTCATATCTCTGCACTGCTGCATCAGGTTCGGACAGGGTCAGAAACGGCATGTGTTGGTCCCTACACCCCACAGCAAAGGCTGTTCAGCTCAGTGGTCCCACTAGTGTGTCTTCACTCCAAGTATTAAAAAAAAAACTCATGTTCTGCAAATTCTCCTGCACTTAAAACAACATCCTCTGTCCTTCCTCATCTGACACGTGTGATGAGAATGAAACATTTCTTCTCCTGGCACTTTACAAGCTGCTCTATTTTGCTGCTTTGTGCCTCACTTGTGTGTCACTTTGGATAAAAGCTTTTACCAAATGACTGAGTGTGAAAGTGTTAAGCGATCCCTCCATCCTGACCTCCAGAGAATAGGACATAAACAGCCAGTAAATGTCACTGATGTTGATGTTGTTTTGGGGCACTGGATGAAAATGCATAAAGAGTACTTTCTGACTGCAGGCCTCACAGTACAGTGCAGTACATTTATAGTACTTGCAGTGCTGCTACTTTAACTAAAGTAAAGTACCTGAACACATCATCCGATCTGTATTAGGAATGAGAGGCAGATGTGGATCCTGCAGTGAACTGGTTTAAACCACGTTTGACTGACGGTGACTCCTCTCACCTGCACATGCAATCAGAGCTGTCCAGTGAAGGATAGATTCACTTTTTGTTGAATGGACAGCTAATCAGAAGTGGCTTTATAATGAGAGCTGAGTCCAGGTGGACTCACACGTCTCACGTCTCACACTAATAGCTAAATGAGCTAAATTGTCTATAATTTAAAATCCAGTAATGCATATGTAGAATCAGCGGGGCTGCTTTTATTATGTCTCACTTTTGGCTTGAAGCTGTGACTCATGAGTCGTGCTGAGGGACGCTGGGGATAAAATACACGAATCAAAACCACGACTGAACTGAACACATCACATCAGGAACAGTAACTGTAAACCAATATAAATCCATTTAAAACACCGTCTTGTTGTTACCGGATAAAGAGGAGATTATGTGCAAACCAACCAATGTAGACGACTGTAGAAATGTCAGCAGCCACGCATCCATAAGATGATGTCTTCAAGTGGTTTGCTGCACAGTCTAACAGATATTTCATAAGGTGACGACAACTGCAGAGTTCATTCATTTTCTCTCTGTTTCAGCTGCTTGGTCTAAAAAGATGTGAAACAGTGAAACTGTCTGTGAGAATGTCCAAGGTGATTATCAGATCTGGAAGTAAGTAAATACATTTACTGTAGAAGTGAGGAGGAAAATCACTGTCTGATGGAAGTGGAGAGTTCAATCAAGCTAATTGGTTAATTGATTAGTCATAATCAACTCACTACTCCTCAAACAAAACTGACATTAACCTGTTTCTGCTTGTTCGTTAGTGAAGAATTTACTTTTCTCTGTTTCCTGACGATCGATCGATTAATCCAGAAATCAATAAACTGATTCATCTCTAATGAAAACGAGCTTCAGCTTTATACAAACCAACAATCACAGGATCAAAGTGAACAAACTTTTACTGCTGCAGTATTTTCACCTGAAGAAGAAATGTTTCTCTTCTTCTGCAGGTTTACCTGTTAGAAATGTTTGCGTCGTTTCTTATTTGCTGTTTTTTGTTTTACGTTCTCCCCCCACTTCTGAAAAACGGGGGGGGGGGGGGGGGGGCGTTTTAGAAGATGTTTGCTTTGACGCCGCGCGCCGCATCACCCCGGGTCATCACGCAGAATCCGTGCGTAAGCGTCCGCGTGCGTGTGTGCTCGCGCGTTGCTTGTTAGGCTCCCGGAGAGAGAGAGAGAGAGAGGGAGAGAGAGAGAGAGAGAGAGAGAGAAAGGGAGAGAGAGGGAGAGAGAGAGAGCCCGGTGCCTCCTCCGGTACTGACACGCGCCTTGACTGTGATTGTGCGTGCGCGTGTCTTGGGGGCAGGAGAGGGGGGCGGTTTCTAGGTTTTCTTCAGTGCTCGCGCACACCGGACTTTCCGCTGAGGGAGACGCGAGCGGACGCACGAGGCAGCCGGAGTGGATTATTACCGGGAGACGCGCGTGCCATTACGCACGGACTGAACCGGTTTCACTGAGAAAGAGAAAATTATTTCTACTAAGCACTAATATTAATGTGAGCGTACAGGGGGGAGACGAGTAGCGGGGGCCACCGAGCTACACGCACGTTCACGCAGCGAGCACCGAGGAAAGTTGGAGTAAGGCTCGTGGCGGCGTGAGCGGCAGCACCGGGATGTTTCCCGCGTCACCAGCAGCTTAGAGCAACACGAGGAGAAGTGTTTGTTGCTCCGGATCAGCCGCGGACGCTCCGGAACATGCGGACCCCAGCGGACTCTGAGAACTCGTCCCTGCTGGTCTGAGTCTAGCGAAGGGGGACCAGGCTCCCCGTCTGCACCGTCTACACCGTCTCCGGGGATATTTGCTCGCTCCACCATGTCAGCGGCAGTGGTACCGGTTTCCTGCGTAGAAGGAGAGCGACAGAGCGAGTGAAGACACCGAGACACCGAGAGGGGGAGACGGGGTGAAGCGGACCGGACCGGACCGGACCGGACCGGACCGCGCGGGAGACCGAGCCTGTTTTCATCACTTGTGGGATTATTACTGCACGCGAGATGATCCTGATTAACGTCCTCACTGTGGCGTTCGTGCTGGGTGAGTACACTCCCTCTCTCACCCCCCCCCCCCTCCCCGCACACCGACGTGCACGCACGCGCGCACAGCGTGCACGCACATTCACAGGTGGGGGCAAAAGGTTTCCAGGCTGTCCGCGCGGGGACGTGGATCCTTCTGGTCCCCCCCCACACCTCTTCTTGACCCCCCTGTCTGTGTGAGAACGCTCAGCCACCATCTTGACTGAGTATCAGCAGTGTGGGAAGGTACTTTCTGAGGTACTTGAACAGCTTAGCAACAGTCCGACAACACTGAGTACTTTTACTTTAAATACTTATATTACTAATATTCCTTCACTGTACTTTTAGTAACTAAGTAGAATTTTGAATTCAGCTCTTTTATTTAACAGATGTTTCAAGTAACTTAAGCAGAGTACTTGAGTATTTGAGTACCTGAGTAAATGTAGGCAGTACCTTTCCACCAGTGCTGCACACTGGCTGTGTGTAGTGTAAAAACTACAGTATTAAACAGTACGTGTGCACTGCAGTGACGCGCGGTGGTTCTGTCCTTGGTGCTGAAACCACTAGTGTCCAGAGGGAGCGCCTGGTTTGTCCCTCCGTCTGTCCAGAGGAGTGTTTCATAAAGGAGAGTCTGTGTCTCCAGTTACTGTCCCCTAAAGCTGGTCTGGAGTCAGTGTCAGCAGCCTGAGTCGTGAAGTCAAATACAAAGATAAAGAAGTTTGGTCAGTGTGTTGTAGATCAGCAGTGAACTGGACTTTGTTTGGACCTGTGACATAATGTGACGTCACAGCAGTGAGATTATAAGATCATTAGCATTTCTTTTATTTCTGTGACTCAACACTGTTTTACCTGCAGAGCTTTCAGAAGCAGCTACAGTGTTCTGCTCCGGATGCTGTGCAGATATTTGTGGATGAAAACGCACGAGGTCAGATTTTAATAATGCAGCGAAGTGAGTTGTGTGTCAATATGTGACGTGAATACATTATTCGATTAGAGTCACAGTGCAGAGAGAGAACACGGTGTTACGGCCCGATGAATACACCGGAACACTGGTTCATGAGTCTATTAACTAACCTGAGCGGGAGCAGGTTCGTTTGGAGCGATATGTTGCCATGGTAACTCAGGTCCAGATCTCCTGATCGTCAGCCCGACTTAATGAAACAAGCCGGACTATCTGTTTCATGAAACATGTTATCATGATAACATCATGTTGTTCACTCAGCACCATGTCTGTATTCCATCACACAGATTCTTCAGGACTTGTACCTGTTCACGCTCACACTGATGCTTTTAGATAGACTTCGATCCACATTACGTGGACGGTGTTTCCCTGCCTTCTCATGCCTTGTGGAGTACGGAGCTACAGTCAGTCAGTGTCATGATCCTGCTCTCTGTCTGTCTGCTCACCGCGTCCTATTTTCCCCACGATTCTACCTGCTCCCACCGTTGCTCCGCCCACTCACTCACCTGCACTGCGTCAGCACCGTCTCCCCCAGCCTGTATTCAGTCCTGCACAGGTTGTTGTCGTGCTCCTTGGTCACCATCTTTGTCTGAGTTCTACAGTTACTTTGATGATCTGGTACCGGACGTGTTTCCATCGCTTCTGTTTCTAGATTTGAGGATTTTGGACTTTGGGATTTCTGCTGTTGTTTGCTCTGCTTGTGGATGAACTTTGTGTCTTGTTGATGCTTTAGGGTAAAAAATGTTTTGTGGACAGTCTTAAAAACGAGATGATGCGACTTAGAGAGTTCATCTGTGTTTGTGAAGCAGAGACACATCCTCAGAGTTTCTGATGCTATGTGGGGAGACGAGGAGACGAGTGCTTTTCTGTTTGTTCTTGGGAGTTCAGTCAATAATGGAATGGACTCTAAATATCCAGCACTTTGTCTCCATACGGGGGATGTGAGCAGAGCGAGTCCTGTCCCTGGTCTCCAGACAGGTAAACAACATATCAGACCCAGCAAAGTATTCTTATCTCGTCCCTGTGACGCTCACCTAATTGGATTCCACCTGCATGTTACCGTCACTGCTGTAATGGAAGCTGCCGAACTGCCTGGAACAGGCCAACCTGAGACACAGAGACGACAGTAAACCGGGGGCCCCGAGGAGACCGGCCCCTTCATTATCAAAACAATTGAGGAGAAGCTTCATTAGTGAAGGTTTGATCAGTGTCATGTCATTAACACACAGCCTAACATGTTGGTTTACATCCGAGCGTTAATCTTCCTCTCAAGTTGTATTAATGAATAAATAAATATTCATCAGTACATTAATGCATGTACAGTATGAATATTTCAGACCAGTGTATTTCTTGTAAGATGTAATATTTATTATTCAGCTTACAGTACATGTTTAGCCCAGGCTGAAAACAATCCAGCTATTAAGATGTGTTTTACAGCAGAGAGCTCTGAATACATAATGTAACCCTGACACATGATGAACTTTATGACCCTGTGCTTCACCTGCTCAATAACTGAGCAAACAAACGAACCGTGTGGGTCTCAAACTGTTGTAACCAGCAGTTTCAATTCAACTTTAATTAATTAATGACAACAAATGAGTGTGCAGAGCTTCAGGTGTTCAGTGCAGGGTCAGCAGTGGATCAAATGCAGCATCATGACATGAGCTGAAATGCTCATTTTCTCTACGCCTATGTTGTCTCTACTTCTATTATTGAAGAATGAGGTCATTTCCTCTGCTGACCTGCTTATGATCAGTTATATTCAACCCAGTGAAACTGATTTATGAACCCGTGGAACACTTTTCTTGGTAAGTTATTGTGCATATATAATAAAATTTCCTATTTTCCTGCTCAGAGTTGACTCACTAAACGTAGTACTGGAGAAACACGACTTCCCAGCATGCCTCGTTTGGGGGGTCAGAGTTACATGATGGAAACTTTCTGTATGTCGTTGGTTGATAATGTTCATGATAATAAAGATAATGTTAACTGTACTAAAAGTTTGTGTTGAGTTCAGTCAGAGGTATAAAGTAGTACTTTATAAATAAGTATAAAATACTACATTAAAGTATAGTTCTGTGGTTTTCAGGGGAAATGAACTTTTATTGCACATTTATTTTTAGCTTCTTTATGCAGAAGAAGATTCATATAAAATGGATTATTTATTTATCAGGAGACTTTTCTGAGCCGCTGTTTTTGGTTCCAGACTCTCTATGTAACGTTGATCTTTATTCATTTTCATTCATGTTTTCCATCACATTTGAGTTTCTCACCTAAATCTGAACTAAACGTAACTCTAATATATTAACAGCATGAAATTCAACTGTGTTTAAAAAACACTGTTTTCTTAGTGGGGTACTTGTACTTTAGAAAGTAGTTGCACTTTTACTTGAGTGCTGAGTTTGTGTACTGCTGCTGTATGATGCTGCTTTTGTCCTGAGTCTTTCAAGTATTTCTTGACTCTAACGTAACGTGACTAGAGACGTGATGACGTCGTCCCGTAAAGTTTGAAGACAGATAAACCTGACATGTTTATTGTTGGAGGATCTAAACAGCGTGTGTTGGTTCATCAGATCTCTCATCCAGAAGTTTCTCACCGTCTCTTTGCGTTTCTTTCATTATCTGACACATACATTTTGATCCATGCATTCATCTCATCCAGGCTTGATTACTGTAATTTTCTTTTCTCCGATCTCTCAGTCATCCGTCAACAGCCTGCTGCATGTAATCACATCATTCCTCTCTCTCTCTCTCTCTCTCTCCACTCTAGCTGTTTTTAAAGTACTCACCCGACCTATTAAGCGTTGTGTGGACCTGCACCCGGTTACCTCTCAGATCTCTCATTATACACCAACACATCTTTTGCATTCGGCTGGTTCTGCCTACATCTCCAGTCCCAGAATTCACAGAAAGTCTGTTGACTTCAGAGCTTTGTCACGTCGTGGTCCCTTCCTGTGGAACAGCTCATTCTCTGGAAACTTTAAAGGACAGAATTATAAAGCAAAAATCAATGATCTCATGTGTGTTTTCTTCATTTATCAGTTACGTCTACGCTTTGCTGTTTCTACTGTTGTAAAATGAATAAAGTAAGAACGTTCATGTCTATGAAGAACCTCACTGTTCCTCAGAGGAACTCAGAACATCAGCCAGTCAATCAAGTGATGATCATAGTTTCAAATCTCAACACAAGATAACTTCATGCAGGTGGGTTTTTTATTTGGATGGATTATTTAAGATATCAGCTCAAATTATTTTAGACACTTCAAAAGCACAAACGTTTTATTATGGTACAAAGAACTCCAGAAATCACCCCCGCCCCCCCACCACACCTTGGTACAACTTGTGACATCATTGATGATGTCATCAATAGCATACAAGTAGGAAGTGTTCGGCCCCGCCCCCCTTTACAGCTCCTGGACAACATGAGGCGAGTAAAACCAGAGCAAAGTGAAACTTGGTGATTGACGTAAGAAAGTGAGCGACAGGTACACACACGCACACAGACACACACACACAGACACAAGCACACACAGACACACGCACAGACACACACGCACACACACAGACACACACACACGCACACAAGCACACACACAGACACACACGCGCACACACACAGACACACACGCGCACACACACAGACACACACACAGACACACACACCGTTTCTCTGTGAACCCTCTGCTCCTCGTTACCTGAATCCAGTTCTGAACCACGTCCTTGGATTTAAAGTGGATCCGAAGAGTTTTTGTGTGAGAAGAGCTGCGTGTCCTCAGCTCTGTGTGATTCTGGATGTAAATGGAGGAAATTAAAAAGAAAACACGCCAACACAAACACAGCCTAGATTCCCACCCCCCGCCCCCCAGCTCCAAGCTGCAGCCCTGTTGTTTGTGCTCCTGTAGTGTCTCCGTGTGGTCCTGCTACGCGGCTTTGATGCTCGTTTGAATCACTTTTCATGTCTTTGTAGTTATTTTCTGTCTGTTTTTGGTCGTTTAGTGTTGCGTGATGCTGTTTTTATAGATGACGTCTCTCTGGAGACACTTTAAGCCTCTGTGTGTGTGTTGCGTTGACTGGCAGTTATTATCATTGTGTCACTTTGTGGTCTGTTTTGATTTCAGTCTCTTTCAGGACATTTTACACCTCTTTACATTTGACATGTCTCTTTGTGGTCATTTTTGTTCACTGTGGTTTTTTGATTGTTGTGTCGTTTTGTCCTCCTGTGTCTTCCCAGTAGAATAATTCATCCTGTTTCTCGAGACACACGTTAAGTCTGTACCACTGGAGAGAACC
Organism: Ctenopoma multispine; assembly: GCA_034779795.1. Lineage (NCBI taxonomy): Eukaryota > Metazoa > Chordata > Actinopteri > Anabantiformes > Anabantidae > Ctenopoma > Ctenopoma multispine. Next base: position 555,599 of record JAUYWH010000004.1, read on the forward strand.
TGATGAATACTAGGGAACCTCATGGAGATTTATTTCCTTGTTAGAGATCAGGAGGCGTAGGTCACTCTGCATGTGTGTGTGACTCTGAGACGCTGGATGATTTCTATTCAGAACTTTGAGGACTCTAATGTTCTCAGAGCCTCGTGTTCAGCCAACACTTCCACCTTAAGAACACTACAGTAATCAATGATCCAGTATAGTATGGACATTTTGTGTGTATGTTCTGCTTAAACCGAGTGAATATATTTGTCACATGGTATTTTGGGATGGTTCTCCCTCATTGATGCCTTCTTTAAGCCCGGCTCTAAAATGTGTCCATTAAATTAGTTTTGGCTGTGAGCTGAAAGCAGCCTGGCACTGACGGTTTCTCCTGTAGAGCCACACAGCGACGCTTTGTCGAAGCCAAATGAAACAACAGCTTGTGTGGTGTGAAGGACTCACGCACAACTTCTGTTGACGGTTATTATTTCACACTGGGACTTTCTTTTTTTGTTACCACAGAGGTTCAGCTCTCAAGATGCCAACAGACGGAAACTGTTGTGCATATGAATGTAGATCTGCAGATCTACATTCATATGCACAACTGGCAGCAACTGCTGTGGAGTCGGACTCTGGACTGGTGAGGATGTGATGTCTGCAGACATGTTAGCAGAGAAGCTCTGTTGGTTCATGGAGGAGAACTTTGGCTTTTAGCTGTTGTCTGTGAGGCACCAGCATCATCGACTAAACCTCCCAGCAGCAGCTGTAGAGAGATGAATCGTTCGTCTCTACATACAATAAATCTGCTCTGTGGTGCTCAACATACTCCACAACAGCAGCTAAATCCACAGTGGTGTGTACGTGTGTGTGTGTGTGTCTGTGTGTGGTTTGAGGATTTTCTGTGTTTAGCATTTGGTGCAGTAACATCCACAACATATGTGATTTACATCAGATGCTGCGATTCTCTCTTAGTGTGAAGCTTCTGTTTGTTTGTTTTTTAGCTCTTTTATTTCTCTGGGAGATTTTGAGGCCAAATTAAAGAGTAAAGCTTTGTTGTAAAAACTGAGCCAAAGCTTTCTTTAAAACCCTGTAATGCCTCTCACACAGACATGAAACACTCATCAGCCTTATTAACACACTATATTCCCTCTTTCCCATTTGTCTCTTTCCCCCTGCAGATGTGTGTGTCTGTGATTCAGAGCTGGGCCCCCCCGGGTGGAGGGAGCCTCTGGACTGCGTCCGAGCCTCTGAACTGTGCAACCAAAACAGCCAGTGCAGCTCTCGTTACCGGATCATGCGCCAGTGCCTGTCTGGGGGAGACAAAGAGCGCAGTGCCATGCTCGCCTCCAAGGAGTGCCAGGGAGCGCTGGAGGTGCTGCAGGACTCGCCGCTGTACGACTGCCGCTGCAAGAGAGGCATGAAGAAAGAGCTGCAGTGCCTGCAGAACTACTGGAGCATCCACATGGGTCTGACTGAGGGTAAGCCTCCAACACTGAGCCGTGTCGAGAGTTAATTAAGCCTCCTGCTGCCTGTTGATTTCACCTTGTATTCTGAGCTGACAGATGGAACGTGACCGCTCTTTCACGTATGCAGAAGTCACACACTGCTCTGCATCACTTGTTGTGTGGGTGTCTGGTTGAGATTTGCCTGAAGTGCAAAAAGCCACAAAGAAGTGGGGAAGACTTAAGTAGGTGTAACAGTGTCTCCAGAGGGAGCCGTGTGACGTACAGTATTCCAGCCTCTACTCATGTCTGATTCCATCAGAAATTGTCAGTCTCTGTTATTTCCTGAGACTGGAGACGTCTAACTGAACACCACAGTCCAGAGGAGTTGATAAAAATGTTGATCCACTCATCTCCAGTTATTATCTCACACTCAGAGTAATACGCTGAGAGATGAACTCCAGGGATTTTCCACATCAGTGTGTGTTTCCAGGTGCTGGAGAGTTCCACTGCATGTAAGAGACTAGTACAAAGCCTTTAGTGTCTCCAGAGGGAGCTGTGTGAAGTCTGATAAATGGACACTGTAAATGTGGAAAGAGCTGCTCATCATCCTGCTGCAGACTCCAGAAAACATTAGCTGCTACCAGCATGAGACCTGTGAAGCTGTGAGCTGACTGTGGGACTGTGGCCTTTTCTCAGTGCTCCACGTCACCGGCCTGGATTGTGAGATGAAATATAATGTTGTCTGTGGCCACATCAGTTTGACTCAGTTACAGTTAAACTCGTCTGTCTGCTGATTGTCATGTCATTGACATCATTTTCATCCTTCTGGCTCTCTGGGTTTGAAATGAAACAATCGATCTGAGCTTAAAGTGACTGTCGCTTTGAGTAAAACTACTGGATGAACCTTTAAGAACACAGACTCCAAAAACCATATATGCAGCTACTGGCTGCTCACCTGTTCCACGACCAGGTGTGTTTGGTTTATTTGAAAGTATGTGCAGCACAGATGAGATAACAGCTGCATTAGCTGACTCACTTTTTATTTTTGGGAAAGAGTTGGTGAATGTTTGACTGAGCTGTTGTCCCTGAATCATCATCTGGCCCTCAGGATTTTGGACCCTTGAGTTGGGTTAGGGTTTTGATTATTTATTTATTTTTTAGTCTGACAGTTTTAAAGGAGTTTTCAGCATCAGTTGCTGTTCAACAACGTGTGCTGCTGCTGCTGCTGCATCTGCTGCTGCGGCGGCTTCTGCGGCTTCTGCTGCGGCTTCTGCTGCGGCTGCGGCTGCGGCTGCTGGATGTTTAAAAGAACAAACGAGCTCATCACATGAAGCGTTCTCTCACTGCAGAACTGCTGCAGCGTTTTGAGGGGCCCCAGACACCTGGCTAATGCTTTCGGCAGGTTCAGGTCCCACTGCTCCTGTGCACTCTTTTCTGTGTGTGTCAGCACGGCCCATAAGACACACACAGACACAGACACACACACACACACACACACACACACACACACACACACACACACACACACGCACACATACACAGCCTGTTGGCCTAGTTTGGGTCTCAGCAGTGGCAGAGCTCATTAAGAGCCTCTCTCTTTGTTCTCCATCCCACTAAGGACGTCTCTGTAGTGCCGACAATGCTCATAAAACCCCTGCATCACACACACACACACACGCGTGCACACTGGACGGCCACACACAGGACACACATGTAGGTCAGACAAAGTTGCAGTGTACAGAAACACAAACTGCCTCAGTGCTGTTGTGTGTTTGAGTTTGTCATGGTGTGTTTTGTTTTCTAAGTGTTGTGATGCGTTTTTGTGTTTCACGGTGAGGTTGTGTACCTCGGTAGCGTGTGTGTTTGTGTGTCTGTGTGTGGCAGTTGTTAGCACAGAGGATCACAGTCATTAGACTAAGGAGCTGATGTGTTATAAAACATTTAAAGTGCTTCTTCCATTGTTCGCCTCATTACCTCTGTACACAACAGGCCGCTGTGTGAAAACCTCCTGATGTGAACTCACTCTATTATGAGTTGTGTGTTTTTGTTCCCTTTGTGTTTAACTTACCTACTGGAGGAAGCTGCAGCAGTCATCATCATTCAGCTCTTATAAAATCCACATTAACATGATGCACATGTTGACGGTGTAGATTTGTCGTGTGCACATGAAGTAACAGTGGAGGCTTTGTCTAAACACCTTAATAATTCATAATTGTGCTGAGTTTGTGTAGTTGTATTTGCTGCTGAATGATTCTTGTTTAAACACTTGTTTGTATGCAGAAAGATTTAACCCCGTCATGTCAGCACATAGCAATTCAATTCAATTCAACTTTATTTATATAGCACCAATTCACAACATAAGTCATCTCAGGGCACTTTACAGTGTAA
>JAUYWH010000004.1:559551-576471 GCA_034779795.1 Ctenopoma multispine
GAAGTAGATTTAAGACAAGTACTTGAGTAAACAAGCGGTTGATTTAAGTTTCAAATCTAAACCAATCTGTGTCTAAAGAACACAGTAAATGATAGATCTTAGAGTTTAGAAATAAATCGTAATTCAAACCAAACAAGCAGGAGCAGCAAACAATCCGTGTCGTGTCGATACAGGAACCGGAAACGGAAACCGGACTGGTAAGAGATCAGAAAAAAAATGATCTGAATGATCTCAAGCGCACGCTGGGAGAACTACTGAACGTCATGTTTCCTCAGTAGGTGCAGGTCAAGACTTTAAACGTATCTATGCTGTATTTGGAGTGTTGGTGTTGTGTATCTTTGAAGCCACAGGACTAAAACTAACTACGATTCATTTTCCTAACGTGTTGTATTTGAGCCTATTGTAAAAGTTCAGCTGTTTGAGACACAGACGAAACCTACAGAACTGTGACAAGTTGAAGATGCTGGATCAACAACGTGCATGAAAAGGGTCATCACAACTTATACTGCTTGTTTTTTTTATTTTTACTACATTAACCATTTGTGGCAAGAGCAAGACTCTCCAGTCAACATGTGGTTCTGGTACATGAACTCAGATGTCAGTCTCTTCAGTATTTATGTAGGTAAAGCACGAAGTGAACTTTATTTTTAGATGAGATGACTCATTCTCCAGTGGAGTCTGTATGAGTCAAATGTAAAGGTTTGTATTATTGAACAGCTGCAGTAAACCCAGAGAGGACAACAGGTGTCACTGTCTCCACCTGCTGAGTTTGATGCACATTAAACTTGTAATGTTTCATTCATCTGGCTGGAAGTTGGTTTGGTAACATAAAAGCTGCACAGGCGAGAGGAGGCGAGAGCTTTGGTCGAGGTCAAACGTACGTGTGAGCATCTGTCGGTTTCCTGGAGGTGGGATGTCGCCGTGTGGACCAAACTGAAACCACAAAATCATCATTTGTTCATTATTGAGCAGCGTTGTTGCAGCTTTGCACATCTGTTTAACCTCTGTCAGTGCTTTTCATAGACTGTATCCTGTCCTATTGTTCGGGGATAAATTCCTGACGATGTCTGATGCTGTAAAAAGGAAACTGAAATGAACAGAGGAGAAGATCAGTGCTAAGCTTCATGACTGGACAGTTGTACTTTCCTTTAAAAGCCTGACTGTGATGATGGATACAGATCAGTCTGTTTCTGACAGACGACAGCAGCAGCAGCAGCCGCAGCCGCTGAGGAAAAGGAAACATACTTCACTTTCCTGTGCACTTTGGTGGCAGAATGAAGAGCTCAGGTAAATGGGTTTATGCTGGTTGCGACCTTGAGCCACTAAAACATCAAACAAATGATTTGAACAGCAGTTTGTGTGCAGCAAAGAAGCTTCACCCGCTGCATTGTTAATCAGGCTACACATGATTTTATACAGTACACTCTGTACTTAGAATTTCCAGCTCTAATTTCTTTCTTTCATGTGACAAAGAACAAAAGAGTTTTTCCTGCAGTGCTTTTCTTCTGCTCATCTCATTCATGCATGAATATTTAACAAGGCAGAAGAGGATTTGTTGGCTTTTCAGCTTAAAACTTCTAATCGAATTCAGACGAGGACAAAACAGGTGAGACTGAAATAATTCATAAGTTTCTCTGTGGCCAAGGTTGAGGATCAGTCGGAGCAGAACAGATAACAACAGCACCGAGTCTGGATTTAGAGACGGATTGAAAAGTCAACTTTGTGGTCAGTATTAGAGAGCAGATCCACTCGAGGGGGTTCCCCACCTCGCTCCAGTGAGACCAGCTCCAGGCCCCCCCCGTGACCCTCAGAGCTGATGGATGGATTTTCTATTTTATAAAAGGCACTTTAACTAAAGGCCTCATCAGCCACGTGGAACCCTTAAAACCAAGTGCTGAAACAGAAACGATCAAAAAAACTGTGCAGAAGAAGAAAACTCATTAAGCTCATTAAGCCTGAAAAGTGTCACAGAAGAAGTGAAGTAAATAAAACTAAACATTGACTATTAATTACTGTGAAAGTCTTATTGTGAAGTAGTTTAATAAGATGACATGAACTGTAACATTCAGATTCTCCGGCTGGTTCTTTGGCTGAGTCCACTTCTAACCACTGGTGCAAAGAGAAGACCAAGGACGGGTGGATTGAGTAGTGACTTTACTTCTCTGAAGATTAGAAACCAAACAAATGATCAGTGAGTGATTTTCTACATGAAAAGACCAAAACAACAATGTTCTCTGTGTGTGTAACATCAGCTCCTTTTCGGAGGCTCTGAAAAAGAACAGTAGCTGTTATTGGTGTGTGCAGCTGTTCCTAAATAAATGATTGTGCTCATGTCTTTGTCAAGCAGGAACATGTCGTCCAGACAGACCCGGTTGTTGGTAGGAAACTTTCACTGTTGATTTTAGTCTTTCCTGGGATCTGGTAACAGTAAGAAAAAAACATATCTTTATGTTTTTTATTATTTTTAGTAGAAATATTTCCCAAAACCTTATTGTGAAGAGGTGCTACCAGAGCTTCCTGTGAGATAAGCCTGGAAGCAGCGCAGAGATATTCTGACTGATTGGAAACTAATCTAATCAGTCTGAGAATTTCACTTTCAGCTGATTAATAATTTCAGATCATTTGTATTTATGGCTAACACCTCGAGGGCTGTGCAGAGCGTTGCAGACAGTAAAGGACCACGGTGGATTGCAGTCTCATGCTAGCATTAGTCAGCATTCATTCTGACACCACTGTTTCCGCATCTACGTCTCTCTTTTCCATCAGTTTTCATTTTGTGCAGCAGTAAAAGATATTTAGTGTGGAGATGTTTAGTCTCCACATTCAGTCACACTCGAGTCAGCTCACCAAACACGAGGACATTTCATGTTTAAGTTTCCACTGACGTCTCTTTAACGTGCAAACAAAGAGCTGCAAGTCCACTGCACAAGATTTGATGATCAGCATAATCAAGTCTCCATCCGAGGCTCCTGTTCCGCTTCGTTTGTAGGGAAGCTTCAGTCACACAAATGTGAGAGTGTGGAGCTTCATGTGTCAATCAGATATAAAGAGGGAACAGTTCAGGCTGCAGGAAGAAGGTGATGTTAGAGGAGGAGGCTGGACACAGACATAAATAAAGTTACAGACATGTATAATAATCAAAAATAACTCTCAGTGAACTGGCAGCGATGATGATGATGCTGACACGGTGAAAATGTGATCTCATTATGGAGTGAGTCTTTGTATGAGCCCATCTTGAGAAATGCCGGTTTCTGTCTGAGCTCCAGCTTTACAGACACAGTGCAGCGACGAGGACAGTTGACTGTTAAAGAAACGGAGGTCGTGGTCGTACAGGAGTTACTTTCGTGTGATGTCACATCTGGCCTCAGTGAATCAGCAGAGTTTCCTGATGGACGGCAGCATCCCGGTCTCGCTGCAGAGTTTCAGGGTTTCTGTGATTACTCAGCAGATCCTCAGAGAGCAGCTGAGAAGGTGCAGAAGAGGAGGGTGGAGGTGACTAATGAGCTGAGGGACAGGAAATGGGTTGTGATTAGAGATAGAGAGCTGGAGTCGTTCCTGAGGAACATCGTTCCCAGCGTGAGACACAGCAGAGGAAACACACACTCTTCAAGTTTCCGCTCGTCTGTTTGATGTGTTCTCTGTAACGGTGAAAGAAACGAGTGAAAACACCTACGTGCAGCAAAAAAGTTGGACCTTTGCAACGAGTCTGTGTTAAACAAGCTTTTTTCTCCTTATGTGTTCAAATGAAACTTCCGAACATGGAGCAGATGTGACAAAAGAAGCTGCTGAACATGTTAAAATACAAAACAACAGAAAATGACCTGAAACAAGCACAGAGAGACTTTAAAGAGGAACAAACCACTGAACAGACATCAGAAGACGCCAAGCTGCAGCTTTTATCTCTCAGTAGAAGATGTCTGTGTTCAGGATGCTGGATCTCCTGCTCTGTCCGTGGCTGTTGAACATCACAGACGGCTGCTCTTTCTGCGATGCACTGTTGATTCTTGTGCAGTCTTGATGCAGACCTTCACTCAGGAGAGGTTCAGCCACTGTTCCTGCTGCGTCTGACGGATCAGCAGCTCGTCACTGTTTACCAGAGCATTTTAGACTTTGCTCCTGAATCTAAATTCATCTCTTCTTGTGTGTCTAAAAGCCTTTCCACCCTCCTCCGGTGCAGCAGCAGCAGCAGACTTTCATTTCATAGGTAAACAGGCTCAGTCTGTTAGAGGCGCGAGGTGCTGCACTCTCTTACTGCTGCCCTAGTTTATGCTTCATGCTGAGAAAACACCTGTTTTGAAATCTAAATCTGGTCTCATCCAGTTTTAAACCACGATGCTAGAAAACTCCTCATCCATCCTAATTTGCGCTGTGTGTTTGCAGTCTTCATCACAATGATCCCAAACATCATTCAGCAGCCTGCTGGTGAGCTGGGACCACAGACGGACAACGGGGACACAAAACACCAGAAACTCAGCTGTGACTTTGGACCTCATCCTGGAGGCGTCTCACAAGAACTGCTTCACATGTTGAATGTAGAACGGGTCAGAGCCTTACGCTGAGTAAGGAGAAGCTGGCTCGGTATTCACAGTAAGTTGGAGCTTAACGTGGCACATGAAGGTGAAAAGAGAATAAATATCACACTGGCTTTTACTCATTGATGCTAAGAACTAAGCTTGGAACTAAGAACTTATTAGCTGCTTTGATTAGAGCTGTGTCACTGAGGGTTTGATCATAAGACAAATCATCTCATGTGGACAGAGCTGCTAAACATCACGAGCTCAGACTCCATCCTGCTCCAGTCAAACCGCTTCAGCTCGCTCCAAAGAACCTGCACGTCTTTGATGTCACTGCATTCTCCTTCATCACCATCTGTTATTCTGACAGGAACTTCAGGAACTCTGTTTATGAGCTTACAACAGAAGACACAGAGGCATTCTGGGTAGTGCGAGGTTGTGATTCAGGCTAGTGAGAACTTGTCTTGTTACTGGTAGGTAACCAATATTAAAGGACTGAACGGAGACTGAAACTTATTTGTGTGATCGTGTATCAGCTGGTACATGTCTAACTGGCAGCTGATTAAAGTCATGTGTTGCTGTTTAGTTTGACAGCTGATTAGTCAGCTTGGTGCTGTGCTGAGGTTCACTTTAAAGAGTGTGCGGGCGTTTTTTAAAGAAACAAGAAGCTGATGAGGGTCAGAGGAGGATAACAGAGAGGATCAGTGCAGATAACAGACTGATATCCTGGGAATTAGGTCAAAGTGTGATGACAGCAGACGATGGAGGAAGAAGCAATTTGAGCTGAAGGAAAGGGAGAAAGGAGGAGATGGTGGAGAGATCAGAAAGATGGAGCAGGGGCATCAAGAGGGGACACAGGATCAAAGCCCCATTTATCTGTTGTCTGACAAACGCTGTGTTCATTAGAGGACACGGGACACTGAGGTTAAGCCAGAGTCCTCTGCAGATTATTTGTTGTCATTTCAGAGGTAGAAATCCGTCTGAAAAACATTTTAACATTTGATTGTGAACTTTTCCGCCCTGTTTGGCGTCTGAAGCAGTAAAACGGTCAATGAATCACTGTCTGACTCTTTAATTATGGACCACTGACGTGCTGCTGAACACAGACACATGGAGATTTGATTTTTGATGTGTGATGTTTGTTGTTTGCTGCTCCATTAAACCGTGATCGAGATTGGTGATCGTTACGCTATTAACTGTTAAGTGTGTGTGTGTGTGTGTGTGTGTGTGTGTGTGTGTGTGTGTGTGTGTGTGTGTGTGTGAGAAACAGATGTAGAAGAGAAAGGAAGTCACACTTTATAAACCTGTGTGTGTATACATGTAAATACTGTGCAGACATTGTCACACTGATAAGTTTAGAAGCATTAACATCTGACACACCATCACGTATCTTATAGCCACAGGAAAAGGAAAAGTAATCCACAGCTCGTCTACTGTATCTGAGTAGATGTAAACTTTAACAAGACACTGTGATACTACAGAAAGCAAAAAACAACTCCTCCAACCTAAATTCCTGTGAAGTCTGCTTCTCTCTTATGACCTGTAGGAGCATCTATTCACATACCGTAACACAGATGGCGGTGGCGTCTGCGTTGTACCCGTACAGCAGCCGGCAGACTTCTCTTGAGACATGCTGAAGTGGTGCCCCTGTAGCAGCGGGTGGTTATGTCAAGGCATAAGATGACTACAGGTTTCTGGTTGGTAAAGATGTTGTGGTTTGCGTTGGAATAAGTATTTTCGTAATGTTACAGTGACACTGTTTTTCTGATTGGCTCTATGATAATGAAGTGACATTAATATCATTTTCACCTTTGCCTCGTATCTCTCTCTGGCCTCCTTACACTTCAAACCTCTGAAATATAGGTGAACATTTAGTAGGCGGAAACTGCCCTAATGGTTTAGAAAGGAGCCCATTCAGATAGATTTTCACCTGCCTAGCTAAAGAAAAACGTGGATGAAGAAGCACCATGTGCAGCACGATGCTTCATGTGCCCTTGAAGTAATACGCTCACTCAAACGCAGTCCCTCGGATTTTATTTTAAACACACCTGTTTTTGTTCAGTTATGTGGGAGGAAAAAAGGCAGAATTGCTTCTTTCCATTCTTTCTAAAAGTTCAGAATAAATACTTTCTTCTGCATCAATAGGACAGAAGGAAATAAAAGCAGACAAGGCAGACTGAGGGAAGTGGTTATAGCAAGATAGTAGATCGTTACCTTTATCACGAAACAAATGCACTCGAGACAAAGTGACGACACGGAACAGTTTAAAGCACGAACAGGTAACTGACTGGAGAAGATCCCCACATAAGACTTAAAACAAACAGCTCTTTAAAGTGTGATTCGACACTTCCATCACCGCTGCCTCCTTCATCAAGACGCACAGATCAGACGGCAGATCAGGAGAAATGGAGACGGTTTGAGTGAGCCAGCCTCTCTCACGACTTCAGTAAACTGTTAGAGAGCAGGTGAAAAAAGACTGCGGAGAAGATAATTCATTTCCCTTTAAAGAGATTTGATACCTTCTGATAAACAGAACAGTCTCCATTGATTCTGAATCCCTTTGAGATACAGAAATCTGAGCAGCTGAGACAAAACATTAAAATTGAAACTGTTTGCCACATCAAAGCATGACAGATGATCAGACAGTGCACATTAGTTCTCAGAAAAAGAAACCCTTTGTGAGTCTCTGAAACAACACAAAGTGTATAATTATTGCTTTATCTGAAGGAGACGTCTGGCTGAGAGTGGAGGAAGGATGGAGTGTGGAAGCTTTGGAGTAATCTACACAGGGATGGTCTAAGCTGTCCTTGGAGAGAGTCATATACAAGAGGGCAGGCTGCAGGAAGCAGCATTAGTCATGGGTAGCTCTCTGCATGGCTAGCTGATTTCTTCACCTCTGCTCTGAGCTCCTGGTGGGACTAAAGCACACTGACGAGCCTGCCTGTGAAATGACTCTATTCCCCGCTGCTGCTAGAAAGTGCAGCATCGAGCACAGGGAGCAGAGTGACTCCACCTGTGAACAGCAGAGCACTTCTAAATGTAAAACGTCTCCTCCTCCTCTTACAGCTCTGTCACTACACCTGGACTCTAACAATATGATGAGGAAGTGTTGACAATTAATGTTCAGTCTCAACCTTTAGTTTCAAATAGGTTGAGACTGAACATATCAGCAGCTTATTTCAGATTGTGCAGTACAGCAACATTTTTGTGACTGTGGCGTTTAGGTGCTCACAGTCCTCCGTTAATAATAATGTGTTCAGTAACAGTGTGGGACCAAACTGTGGATGGTGGGAAGGCCAGAGGTAGTTAGAAAACACTCTGGGACCGGGGTTACACCCCCCTGATATGGGCTGTTTGTACCAGCAGCCAATACATGTGTATTACCATTAGATGATGTCTAGCAGCTGGAGTGAACATTCCATGGCCATCTAGTACTTAGACCCTCTAACGTTTGTCAGGAGGAGGTTGGAGTGGATGGGTGGAGGAGAGGAGGACGCCTGACTCCTTACATGGCAGCACTCTTACAGCAGATGCTCCTACATGGAAGACTTGTTGGTTATTAGTGTCAGTTTCTGGTTCCTTGAATATTTTCATAGTTTCTCTCAGCTGTTTTCTTGTGTTTCTTCTTCTCTTATTGTCAGTGGATTGTAGATTATGATTTAATTCATTGAGCTCTTTTATGCAAAAAGCGCTCACGTCCAAAACTGATCTTTGTGGAAAAGGAAAACGGATGAGACAAGAGGATGACTGAGCCTATTTTCAGACAGCAGCTCCTCAAAAGCATTCACAGTATTGACCTTGTTCACAAAAAGCTTTCTAATGCACTGGACAAGAGCTGGGAGAAGATCCGTGCCTGGCTCTTTTCTCAGCTGCACACAGGCGACCAATCATTGACGGGAGTTAGTGCTTTTAAAGAAATTCTTATTGTGACAGATTTAGAAAGTTGAAACTGTCAGATAAACTTTGTAAAAACGTTTTTGTACGTTTGGAGGTCCCTCTTAAAAGCCAAACCTGTTCCTGTTACGACATACTGTAGTTTCTGTGTTTTCTGAACAAACTCCAAAGCTCAAGTTACACAGAATATAACAAGTCAACCTCAGAAACCATCATGAGGATACGTTTATACGCTGGTATTTACTCACCACTCACAGTGAGAGTACACAGTATGTGCAGAGGTAAAACTGGAAGCTTGGAAACAGCCACCGTGTCTTTGTGCTCTGTACATCGACAGTTGTTTAATGGACCTCAGCTGCTGGGGAGTCTTTGAACAGAAATCACAGCTTTACAAGTGCCACACAGCCCATTTTGGTTCTTTGTGTTGAGAGTTTTTGACCTTGTGACTGTGTTGATCCAAGTTTACATCGAAATGCAATTATAAAATCATTAAGATAATAATGTGAGAAAGACGGAGCTCAAGTAAACAGCAAACTCTAATTATGTTAATGTGACTGACTCCTTAATCAGAGTAAACATTAACACTGTGTATGTGGAGTTCAGTGGTATTTCGTCAGCAGCTGAAATAATTACACATCCTTATGTGGACGAGTTTTCAGTTTTAACTACAGGTTTTAAAAAAGTGTTTCAGGTTGTTACCTTACTTAAGATTGACTAAGGTCACAGTGATTTGTAGAGGTGTGCCACGGCTCTAGCCATGGACATTTTTTACTTTTACAGGAGTTGTCTAGTTTGGACTCCACCAGTTGACTGTCAAACTGAGAACATTCAACACCATTGTTACCCTCCTCAGCAGTGGTTTACCAAGAAAGATGACATTAAGAGCAGGTGATTAATGCCCCGGGTAGTCATGATAAACCCCAGGGTAAAGGCCTACAAGCCTCTCCTGCAGTGTTCATGAGTCCACGATCAGGAGATAAGTGACCACAACAATGGCAGAGCTCTCTAAAACCAGCATTACTAGAATATAACACACAGTGGGTCCACCACCGACTCGGGGTTCACGGTCCCACTTCACTTGGTCATATGTCATAATGTCTCTGGAGAAGACGTGTCTCTGAATCCCCTCATTGTCCAAAATAAACGCCAGCTGCTGAGGCTGCACAACCCAGTGTAGTGCCCAGCAAACTGTGGAGGGTTGCATCAGGTGTAAAAACCTGTGGCAAATTAGACGTCCTCCGGGCCGTGAGGATTAACCTGAAGGCTACTGGAAGAATTTGCTGTGGACAGATAAGATCAACATAGAACTTTTTGTCCTGATCCCATCTGTGAAACAGACATGGTGGTGGCAGTGTTATGATCTGAGCCTGCTTTTCTGGACCAGGACAGCCGCCATCACTGATGGAGCTATGAATTCTGATTTGTAAAAACACATTTTATGGGATAACAGCGAGCTTAATTCTACCAGTATCTGTGAGATGGAGCTGTTCTTTAACAAGAAATGGGCTTTTTGTTAAAGTTATTGCTGCAGCTAGACACAGGTTTACACACTTTATACAGACAGATATTTAAAGATTGGATCATCTTTCCATAATGAATGAAGTGATCCTCCTTTGTTTAATCAGGTTCCAAATCTGTTCTGTAAATCAGTGTGTTGTTGATCTCTTCAGCTGCATTTAGATTTATCCTGATGTTTTTTTAATATGTTACCAGCGTTTGTCTTAAAACCTATAGAACTGTAAATAGTTCATATATAAAAGTCTTGTGAAGAGTTGAAATCATGTGGGGTTAAAAAATGCAAAGATACAGCTGCATACATGGTGAAAGTTCCAGTGTGTGTTCAAACACTGGGGCCAAGCACTGACCCAGAGCTCTGAATAAAACATAAGTGACATACAGTTTGAAATCAGGAGAGATAAAGAAATGTGGGTTTTAAAATTTCAGAATTTTATTCCAAGCAGAAGATAAAAATAAAGTGTATTCAACCATTTGCACCTCTGCCTCTAAAACACTTAATGATATTCAGAATTACTATGCTGCTCTGTGTAGGAAGAAATTTAAAGTTAACTGTCAGGGATGTGAGCACCGGAGGTTCAACCAGCCGTACTTCTACCCAAGAGGGATACGTGGATCTCAAGTAATTAAAACAAACTTTTAAATTATTATTTGGTTTGTAAAATATGTATATTTGTGTTTAACAGGAAAATCATGTTTAATATTAATTCCACATGTCAGTTTCTAAGCATACTTCGTGTAGTACCTGTAGTGTATGTATAACAATTCAATACATCTTGAGACTAAATTAGACTGTAGACTGTTAGTTTAGTTTAGTACTACAGGTATACCATTAGTTTACATGAAGTATTCTTTAATCCCACTTTTGAGTTGGTCAAAGTGAATTTAAAATAGAATTTAAATACTTGTCACAGTTCTACAACAGTTCAGAGATATGACAGCAACCACAGCGCTTAGAATTAGTTTTATTTATCAGTATCTGCAAATTAAACTTTAAAACTAAAACTGTGCGATGCAGGAAAAACATTTCTCCCTAAACTGTACTAAAAGCAACAGCAAATACAAATACTAGAATAAACTGTGTTAAGTTGTAGATAAATTTCCGTCCCTTACAAACGACATACGTTCAAAATGTCAATCCACACAAAAAACACAGGAGGGAAACAGGAACAGCAGTTTCCGGCGTTAATCTGTGGGATATTTAGACTCGTTGTGGATGTTAATTGAGTGTCTGTGCTGCTCTCATGAAGCCAACAAATCTGATTGTTGTGAAGTCACAGAGGCTAAACCTGCTCTGTGTGTGTGTGTGTGTGTGTTATACGAGGGCTGGGGGGGCGGCAGAGTGGAGAAAAATATTTTTTTTTATCTTTAATGAGAACGCACACATTCAACAGAGCACTGCTGAAGACGAAACTGAGCGTAATATCAGCCCTAATCACTGTAATTAGTGTGTGAACGAACAGCAGCAGCGCTTTGCATAAAATCTATGTCGTAGTGTGTGTGCTGGTGGTTTGTACCCGTGAGAGCTAATTACATGAAGGTGTGTCCCCGTCCTCCTCTACTTTGTTAGCATTGTGTCTTTGACTGAGTGGGGACAGGGAGGATGGGACACAGAAGGAAAGACAGCATCAAACCCCTGTCATACAAAACTGATAAATAGTATGATAAATTTGTGAAATGTAAATGTTTTCTTTGGAAAATGTCTTTCTGACTTTGTGTGGTTAGATTCACCAGCTTTAAAGTGCACTTCTCCAAAACTTAATTTGAAGTATGGAGGAGTTTTTTTTTCAGGGCTCACAGCTTCAGATGGAAAAGTCAAGAGAGCAGCATTTAAAAAACTTTATTCAAGTTGGTCATGACGGTTAGTTTGAAACTTAAATTCACTGCACAAAAAGTAAAAAGTTCAGATGAGGGAACAAAATGTAATCGTTTCAAAGTGGAGAATTCAGATCATTTATTATTCAGTCAGGGTTAAAAGTAGCAGTGATGACGATGATGACATTTATGAAGAGCTTCAGAACTTTAATACAAATGAACATAAACAACAAGATCCTGAATCAAACTCAGGGGTTAAAAAGTTAAAAATCAAAGAAAATTTAATCTCAAAAGTGTAAAACAGCTAGAGTGGAAGCTGCCACATGCTCATTAGTCCTAATACGACACACTGTGACTGTGTTTACAAGAAAACTCCACAGGGAGCTTTTCCCATTCCACCATTAGGTGTTTTCAGCTGCTGATGAGCTTCTAATTGTTGTGACCTTTCTTTGCTTCAGCAGACATAAAAGAAAGATTCTCCACTGGAAGACACACAGATGAGACACTTTGCAATGGGGATGTCACTGCTCCATCTTCATCTGGCTGACACATGCTTTTAGTAAATGGGGTGAGACTCACGCTGAGCTCATCACACACACACACGCACACACACACACACACACACACACACACACACACACACACAGCAGTTTGTGTCCTGGGAGTTGTGTAGTCAGCAGTTTCCACCATGAGCCGATAAACACGGGAATCTGGCCTCTTAAGTTTCTCTGCTTCCAGTTAATCAATATGACTACAGTGGCCCCGGAGGTGGAGGCTTTGTGATAATGAAATAACAGAGCAGTAGCAGTAGTACTACTACTGCCACTACTAATAGTACTACTACTGCTCCCATTAAGTGCTCACTTCTAAACAGCTGTGCCTGGTACATTTTAAAGTTCAGTGATCAATATGAGCGACGCTGTGTGTGAACAGAGTTCTGAATAAAACCCGGCTGTGCAGCTTTCTGCAGCGTATCTTTCAGTTCTTTAGCACCTAAACACACGGGGGCTGCTTCAACACTGTAGGTGTAGGCTAAAAATGCCACACTATGATTACCCCCCCCATGTGAAACACTGAGTGTGCTCTTATGTACGATTGACCAAGACAGGGGCTTTGCATTCTCTGACAAACATGGTATATAGTAAATCCTGATGTTTGACTCTCGTCATTCAGTCTGAATATAAAGTAACAGACAAACAATCTCGTCCTGCTGATCATGACACCAAAGAAGAAAATGTTCCTACACCTACAGCTGTTTGGTTTGGAGGATTTGTTGGTTTGAGATCATCACCACTGGGTTTTCTTAGACATCATCCTCTGCAGCAGAGGTTTTCAAACTGTAAGACTTTCCTCCCCAGGGGTTTGTGGAGGGAGAGAAGGAAGGCGAGAGCTGCAATTAGCATCAAAATTCCTTCTTAGAGTCAGAACTCAAAGTCAGTAGAAGCTGATGTTTTCAGACTGGGTGTAATTTCCACTTAAGGAGGATTTATTCCCTGATCGTGAATAAAACACAAACACAAACGAGAAAAACAGGAGACAATTCAACAAAGATGCAAAGAAGTTTCAGGTTACAGTAAGAATCACGTTGATATGGTTCTTATATTCCTGCAGACACTGTGTGTCACTAAATTCCCACTGGTATGTTTAAAAGCACACGCTGTCCACCTTTGCACGGACGCCCTGCTAACGCTCTCCAGACTCCCAGTGACACTTTCTGTGTGTGTGTGTGTGTCTGTGTGTGTGTGTGTCTGTGTGTGTGTGTGTGTGTGTCTCTTTGTGTCTGTGTGTGTGTCTGTGTGTGTCTGTGTGTGTGTGTGTGTCTGTGTGTGTGTGTCAGGCAGCTGAGTACACAGTGAACAGTGGTGGTGTGTCTCTGTGGAGCAATACTAATCAGCCTCCAGCTCGCTCATTAGCCTGCATGCTAAACTCATCAGTCATTAGTCAGACTGGTAAATTAGCCGTTTATTTGACTACATGGTAGAAACCAGTGTCAGTGTTCAATGTATAATTTAAGAGGCTGAACTCTAAGCACCTCTGTGATTAGGTTCTTGCACAGGCCACTTACTGGACAGAATACTTAAAGCCTGACATATTAGCATGCAAGCTAAATAGCTGCAGTCAATACTAAGTGCCCTGATCTATTAGCTTAAAGGATTTGGCAATCTAGTCCAAGCAATTAAACACACTGACTGGTCATTGTGTGCCTGAACCACCAGCGCTGCACTTTCAGCAGCTATGGAGGGGAGGGGGGTGTTGAGGGTGGTGCTGAACCTCCGCCTCTTTAAGGACGAGGTTTATTTTATTTTTTTCCTGTTTCACTAATTTCTAAAGGTTCTGAATATTGTCTTTGATGTCAGCTGTAGACGCTGTCATACGTTTGTTGTTCTGGGTGAGTTGGACCTTGTTTCATTACATCTAACAAATGAAGAATTACGTCTTGGTTAAATTTAGGGAACGACGACTGTTGGTAGGAAACTGTTGAATGTGACATTTCGTCGACCCATCTATCCGCCCAGCATCACAGACACTGCAGGGCTTCATCACTTAACCATAATGTTGTGGTAAAACGTTTGCTGGAGTGATGAATGCTGTTGTTGTTCGCTCTGACTCCGTTTTCATAATATGATGCTATCAGGAAGCGATATTAATTACAGTGTGGTATGGACCCCGTGCTGCGCTGTTTGCTGATATACAGCTAAGTGCATCTGCTGAAGGCTTGTGTGAGGTTATTTTGTAGTGAGAGTGCTGGACCCCCTGCTGAAGACGTGCTCCAGCAAGTGTAACTGAGCCAGATCTTCTGAGCATGTCCATATGTCAGTGACCGTCACCACAGACCGTGGACAACACATACAGAGATCGTAAGCCTGAAAACTGCCTCCTCATCACCGAGCGTCTGTGGACAACGTGTCATCACGTCGTTCGATCCTTGTTAGTTAGCAGCAGGTGTCTGCAGTGGACAAGGTCTCTAACACCACCAGAGCAGCTTCAATAGGGTGGAATCACTGCTGTGGTGCTAAATGTGAAGCTGTCTGACTTACTCCTAGATCCCAGTCTCACAGTCTGATCTTCCATTTTCCTCTTAGTATTGTACTGTGATTGTCTGTCTACATCCAAACGGTTCCCCCTGTAATACTAAGAAAGGTTTGTCCTTACATGGATCATCAGCTGGTGAGGATGAAGACTTGTCCTGTCATTAAAAATGACCCCATGAGTTGTTCACAGCAGAAACCATCAGCTTCTCCAGCTCTCGCCTGTTAACAGTCAGCATATAAATAAGCATTGCATTAAACGTGGAGAATGAGACAGGAGACACTTTAACCAGTGTGGTTGAAGGAGGCAGGAGACGGCATCTGGTTAAATATGCTTTTATGTTTAGGCCATTAGATGAACTACATGGTGGTCTATATGGTTTATGGACTGGACACGTTTGTGGCTGTGGACAAATAAGATGCGGCCGGAGACGGTAAATGGAGATGGTGGTAAACTGATGTTGATGAAAGCAACAGCAACAATTATGACAGGACAGAAAATAGAAGACGTGTGGTGAAGATGGCAGTTTGTTTCAGTGGGTGGACACGCTCCTCTCCTCTGTCAGTAATAATTAAAAGGGGGGTAGTGAAAGCTGAGAGGTGCTTCGAGGAGGAGTGCAACTAAGCACTTTGTGATTTCTCAAATTCAGCTTATTACACACACCTTGACACACGCACATGCAAGCAGGCAAAATGCATGTATGCAGCTTTGAATCATGCAGAAGACGCAGTGCAGCACAGCATCTGCGCAGCTTCCTCTTAACCAGCTGCTTCTCTGAATCACCGTCACACGCTTTCATCAGTCTGTCACTTCAGACTGTGTGTTAGCTGTTGTAATGGCCTTGCAATTAAGTAGGTTTGTGTCTTAAAGTGGCTTTTCTTCTAAATCATGTAACCCAATCAACGTAATTCAAAACACACTTGAGCATTTCGTTTACACTCAGAGTGATTGAAAACATCTGCTGTCAGCGCTGACGACTCTTTCTCCTCCAAAATACATTAATATACTATACGTTTGTTTGATAAAAATGTTTTAGAGGAAATCAAGTTGCTGCCTGAATTTAACTCCGTTTTTTTAAGTGTGACAGCTGCTTTTTACTGCAAAGACGCTTCATACAGCTCAGGACCCTGTGGCCCACATGCTGGCCCACTTTGATACTGGACAGTGCCACGTGTCATCACTGGTTTCTGTCTCCTGAGAGGTGAACAATTAACATTCAGCTTTTATTAACCAGCTGCTGTGCACAGAAAGCGTCTGAAGTGGATGTAAGTGGTGGGTTTCCACCGCAGGAACGTAGTGAGCCAGAACTGAACTTTAGCCTCATTGGTTCAGGTTCTGCTAATGAGCAGGTGTGAAAAAGCATCTCTGACAACCTGGAACTGACCACGTTTACCCTCCAGGTCCAGTTTGAGCTCAGTCCACCTTTTCTATGGTTGTAGTCAGGTGGAGAATCTTCTCTTTAAACATGTTTGACATAGATCAGTCATCTTGTTCAAATAGTTTGTAAAACTCAACTTGTCGTCTCTCGTGATTCGAGTCACTGTGCATGTTGGTGTTAATAAAGCACACTGAGTTTCTCTGTAAAACAAATTCAATTACCTTCCTGTCAGTGAAAAAATGTGTCTGCAGGTTTGTTCAGTATGAGTAAGTTCTGCTTCTGTAAATCAGGCTTCTCTCTTGCTGATGCTGACGTGTCAGTGTTGCATTTAGGTGGCAATTAAACCCTCTCAGAAATGGGTATTTCAGTTTTATTCAGCAGCCAAACATTTCATTAAATATACAGTGGAACCTTGGATTGTGAGAATACTTCATTTTGTTTCTCATATATCAATATACATACATACAATACATTCATCTAATATCATTTATCTAATGCGCTGCAGAGAGAAGCTGTTATCACGTGAGACCGTATACATATCACTCGTACTGCGAGACATCTCTCGTTTATCAGGTTAAAATTTATTCCACTGTACTCTCCATGTCAGAAAGGATCAAAGATGATCAGTGTCCGGACTCATAGAACAGCTAAACTCACACATTATATTTCAGGTGTGAGTCTGAAATGTTCTTTGATAGTTTACCTCCTCGTAATGGAATATTTTAGACGTACCAGAGTAAAAGACGTGACTTTGGGGGGGGGGGCGGGGGGGGG
>JAUYWH010000004.1:586127-602546 GCA_034779795.1 Ctenopoma multispine
ACATGTTGAGATGCAGCTTCTGTCCCTCAGAAACTAGCAGCACCATTTTGTGTGTGTGTGTGTGTGTGTGTGTGTGTCTGTATGTTGTGTATGTGTGTGTGTGTGTGTGTGTGTCTGTGTGTGTGTCTGTGTGTGTGTGTGTGTGTGTGTTTGTCTTTATACACTCTTTATAAATCATTATTTAGTTTATATTCTAATTAATATTTTTGTTGATATTTATTTGTAGGATTTTTATTTGCTGAGATTTTACCTTCTGAGTTAATAAAGAACTTTTCATGCTTTTTCGAGCTGATATGATAAAAAGCTGTCAGGCTGTAAACACAGTCACATGACCTTTAGCATCACCACTGAGTGATTTGACTCTTTTCTCTCAGTGTGACCTGATCTGTAGAAAGATAAAAACCTGAAACTATGACGAGTGGAGTATTTACTGATGAATGTGAAAACATGACCTGATGTCACCCGCACACCTGATTTCACTGCATTACAGTCGATTAGAATATGTTTTTCATTCACTGGGAGGAAATAAGCCACATGTGCGGGTGAAATGGATTCATCCAGATCTTCATGAAGGTTTGACGGTGAATGAAGGTCCGACCCAGTCTTCAGAAAGGTGGATGTAGAAGACGCAATGCTGCAACGTGTACGAAGGAAAAGCAAGATTTCATTCAGACTTTAATGAGCTAGATCAGGATTAGCACTGGGATTAGCATTAGTACTTAGACTGGGATTAGCCCCACGTTACATAAAGTGGTTTGAATGGAGTCAGTCCTGTGTCGTCATTATTCGTTCATTCATTATGTCGAAAGTCGTGAATGTGGCTGGTTGTCGGTGCGTTTGGAGACCTGCATCGCGTGTGGGCGTTTCCACGTATAAGAAACTAACTGCACCAGTTACACCGACAGTTTCCACACTAACGGGGTCGACGCAGCACAGCCGAACGAGCTCAGTGTGAATGTACCGTGTTTTTTTTTTAAGGGAAGATGGTTCCAGCTGCTGCAAAACAAAAATCAGTGGGTGTTTGTAACGGACAAACTGTCCTCCTGGAGTTACACCATTTTTTTGACCCAGCGTTTGATTGTTCTTTATGTCTTCACTCTTTTTTTATATTTTCCCTCTTCCTCCCCCTCTCTCTGCTGTTCTGCTGTTGACCTTGTTAGAGCGTGTCTCAGTGGTGGATATATATCTACAGTATACGTCTGTGGGAGTGAGAGAGCCTGTGTTTCTGTGTGTGATGGAGGTCGGACACACTGAGCACACAGCATTTTAATAAAACGTGTGTGTGTGCATGTGTGTGTGTTTCCTGTTGAAGCTGTGTGTGAGGAAGATAACAGGACAACCTACGGCGACTCTCTAATTGGCCCACACTCCTGCCCCGGATACTTGTGCTCCCCATCTCCATATATATATCTGTTCCCTTTCAAATGCTGCTTCTCCTGTGTGAGCCAGGCGGTGCATTAAAGACAGAGGGGGGGCAGGGAGAGAGGACGGTGGAGCTTAGAGAAGAGAGAAGGTGCCTCGGGTTGAGCGGGTTAAACGGTGAGACTGACTCAAATGTGTCTATTTGAAGACGGGCATGTGTCAAGATTGAGCCATTGTTCAGCAGCAGGCTTTGAGCGTGCCGCTTCGAGGAGGATTTCACAATGAAGAACAATGAGGAAGGGTTTAGATGCTGTCCGGGTTCATTTGTCTGAAGATTCTCAGTCATACAATTTCTTCATGACTTAAGTTCTTCATGACTTTTCAAGTTCTGAACTGAAAATCAACAGTTGGCTGCATTTTAAAAAAGCTAATTACACTGAAAACCCACAAAATGACACATGAGCTGGTCAATGAAGCTCTTACACATCAAGAAAAAATCCTATGTGATTGTTCAGCAAGTCGAGAATGATCTCCAGGATGTGGGCAAACGTGTTTCCTCGATGATCAAGCGGAGACTTTGTGAGAACCTCTGAGAATTCACCAGAAGACGCAAACACCCGATAAAACTCAAAAACAGAAGCAGTTCACAAAAATCATCCTCTGTCAAAATGATGAAAAGATGAACGTGTGGAGAAAAATAAAAAGAGCTCATCACCCGAGGCGCATCCTTGAGCATGTGCAGTACAGTATGTCTGTGTATTTATTGATGGCTTCACTGCAGACAGAGGCAACAGGATCAATGCAGACGTGCACAGGAGCATTCATCCTCATGCAGCAGGATCCAAAACTCTCAGTCAACCATCTGGATGAGCTGTTCCCATGTCCTGTGGCTGAGAGCTGGCGGTGGCTGCAGAGAAGCTGTGGGAGAATCCTCACAAGGGGAGAGACTTCAGACCTAACAGAATCTCCCACAGTCATTTCCACATTGATGTAACCTGGTTACAGCGACCTGAGGCTGATGTGCTCTCATTAACCTGCACAGACGAGAGCAGCCTTTGTTCTGCCATCATTAAGACATCCCTCACACTGTAACACTACAGGCCTGCACAGAGGTGGAATCCTGCTTCACTTCCCACAGTCAATAAGCGTGGATCTGAGGAGGTGTGAGCAGCTCCTCTGAGGCCAAACTGACTGCATTAAGACGGGAACCACTCGAGGTGCTGGAGGGTTTATTTATGGACTGCAACTGCAAGTTTCGGGTCTGCGGATGTTCTGCATAGCAAGCACTCCCCAAACCTCGGCGATACTGAGCTAACTCAATTCAGACTGCTGCACGTATGCAGCCCGTCTGTGGAGAACGAGAACGCCACAGCTCTCCTGAAGGAACGTGAACACTATCTCTGCCTGAAGATGAGTACAGTTCGTGGAGTTTCAGGCTGAAGTGGCTAATAAATAACTTTCCTTACGTAAGACAGACTATGTGTTAGAGAAAAGAGTGAAGCTCTGCGTTTTCTTGTAAACTCAAATCTTTTTCTCTTTTTGTCTCTTTATGGCCTCAGTATTTTGAAATCTTCTCGCTGTCACCTTCACTGCCTCCCACTCCAGCCTTCAGCCTCTTTATATCAAGCAACTGCTTCTTTATGTCTCTGACCGTCTTACTGAGATTCCACATTAACAGGTGTCCTGCAGTAATAGCTGGTGGGAGAAGCAGAACAAGCTGATCAGCTGCTTGTATTTACAGTGACCCCTCTCTCTAATGGGACAGGTGGCTCCAAACAACTGATATTAATGGTACCAAGCTTTGCACCTGTGTGGAAGCATCTGCATTCGTTATGTTTCTCCGCTCACTTGATCAGGTTTTGATCGACAGCTCTGCTAATACAGGACTAACACGAGCAGCTTAATTGATGTAATTGATTCTGTCTAACCAGTGTTTACATTAGTAATGTCTGCGGATGATTTCAGTTCCGATCAGACGAGTGGAACACTGACTGACTTCTGTTGTTCAGGTCTTTCATTTTACCACAGCACTGAGCAGACATGAAATAATACAGATTAAAATGATGCATTCAGCTCATAAATCAGGACGCTCACCTCTGACCTAACGTTGGTATCCTGATGCTTGAAAACCAGATTTGTAGACGTCTTACTGAGGCTCAGCACTCGAAGTTCTGTTCTCTGTAAAGATTTATAAGTGAAACAGTTTTAATGATCAGATCTCACAAACCTGAGCTTTCTTTAAATGTGCGTGTCGTCTTCATGGAGTTGAAGCTCGTTGAAGAGGGTTGGCTGACACTGTGCACCCACGAGCAGAGTCAGAGCTCATCTGACTGATCCGAGGCAAAGACAACACGCGCCTAGAGGTTTGATGTTTGCAGCATACAGTACAGTACAGTGCAGGCGATCTTTCCTCTCCACACACGTGATTTACTCTCCCTCTGTCCGTCTCACATCAGCTGGATGAGGTGAAATGTTTTTCCTTATTAAATTTACAGAAGTCCAAATCAGAAAGATCCATGTCCTGTTAATTTATCAAGGATGTAGAATAGACACTGACCTTGTGTTTTGTGGTGACTGTACTGTTCCTGGCAGCAGGCTCGGCTATTTTTACATTCAGCTACCTCAGAAATACACAGGATCTGGTTTCATTCAGCAGCAACAGTCCAAAAACGGCTTTTCCTGGAAACACACTGCTGCAGCACTGTTTATGTGTACAGCTCGGGGCTGTGTGTGTGTGTGTGTGTGTGTGTGTGTGTGTGTGTGTGTGTGTGTTAAACTGTCAGTAGATGTTTGAGCTTCCAGAAGAACATGTTCCATTAGAGCAGACTTTGTCAGTGATAATAAAATGCTCTTAAACACTACAGTTCAGTAACATGTTGTAACCTCCTGTATGTGGAGCAAACAGAGAGACTGTGTGTGTGCATGAGCATGAATTCATTGTGTCATTGTGGGTATATTTCTATTTAACTGCATATGACATCACAAACAGAGGTGATGATGGCTGACAGCGGTGGCCCCTCTGTCACCTCTCTCAGCTCTGCTCGTAATGATCCACAGCACATTAGATCCAGAGGTAAAAATACATTTCTCACACTTTGTGAAGCTTTACTGTTCATGCTCAACAAACAGAGACAGAGAAACAAGTGGCTGTTATCGTGGCATCACCATCTGAAGCATCCTCCACATTTCAGTCAGTCTCAAAGTGAGCCAATGAGATCACCTTTGTAAACGGAGGAATGTAGAAACTATGGCTGCTATGGGCAATTTTCTTCTTCTGACTTTAAAGAGGAAGAAAACTGACATCAGGCAGGTGTGAAGTAGCAAAGACCAGCATTTATTCTGACAGAGAAAGATGTCTTACATTAGAAATGAACTCCTGTGATTGTTTCCAGGACGTACGTGTAAAAACCAGCAGTGATCGGTTGGAGGAGGAGCTGTGTTGTGGGGGTTTAGTCTAGAAGACGTATAGAACATTAAAACACTATGATGGTATGAAGCTGAAAGCTGCAGCAGCACATCTCCTAAAAAGCTGTAGGTGAGTTGGATTGTGGGTAATGTAGGTACCAGAGGTCAGTGAAAACCTCTTAATGAATATGTTCATCAGATGCTGACTGAAAACTACTCTCCAAGTATGGAGAGTAAGTTCTGAGTGCAGGAAATGTTTTCTGTTTTTTACTGTTACCCTCTGTGACTGGTGCATCACATGTTCAACTTTCTCTCTTTGTCTGACTTCCCAGCTGGACTGAGGAGGATTCAGATGTAGAGGAAAGGAACGTGTAAAACTACAGTTTTAGTAAACTTTGAGATACACGTGTTCATGATTTGTACTGGAAGTGAAGTGTATGTAAGAAAAGGAAATGTGTTCATTCCGTATGAAATCACGTTGCTGTTAATGATGTGACATTCACATAACGTGATTTAGGATTATATTTATTTTATGCTGCACAGGAAACATTTGATTCTGTCCTCGAACACAACACGTGTCTGCAGAACTGATGGTATTTTATTGATTAAAGATCTGAAGCTGCAGCTTTAACTGAGGCAAATGTCACCGTGTCTCAGTTTAAAGGGCTTTTCTAAGCCGAGTTTACACTTGTCCTTTCCATTAGACTTGTGAAATTGGATGTGTTGGATTGGAAGTTCCACACTGTTCCACACTTGACACTGCGATGTGACATTCACACGTGTGATCAGATCTCGCTGTAACTCTGCAGCACCTCAGAGACGTGTCCAGCAGAGACATCACTCTCTCTCCCGTTCT
This sequence comes from Ctenopoma multispine, assembly GCA_034779795.1. Lineage (NCBI taxonomy): Eukaryota > Metazoa > Chordata > Actinopteri > Anabantiformes > Anabantidae > Ctenopoma > Ctenopoma multispine. The sequence continues at coordinate 591,751 of JAUYWH010000004.1, forward strand.
GTAGATCTCGACTCGTCTGTGAAGGTGGCAGACGTCATCTCGGGGCTGTGATGTTGGAGAAAAAGCAGCAGACAAAGGTGTTTGACACAGACACTGTGCTCCTTAGCTGTGTTACTGCTGCTGTAGAGTCCACTCAGCATCGACAGACGCTCTGGTTTAAAGTAGGTGTAGTAGTCAGAATCAGAATATGAACATACTGTACATAAGATATACGTAAGGTCCAAAGGTGAAACTACTTCTGAGGAATGTGTTCTTATTACTGGCTGTAATTCTTAATGCAGCTGCTGAACGTAGGACTTTTATTACCTCATGTACTCTTTGTCTTAATGTAGTCGTATGTTCTTAGGGTGGATGGTTAGCGCTAAATGCTAACATCAGTAGGCATTTGTTTTGCCCCCGCTTGTGAGGGTGGGTGGCACCACCGGCACCATCGTTCATATCACCATCATCTGTCTGATGATCAGAAATGATGACGTCTGCAGGAAGAGAATTACGCAACGGCAGCAGATCAGCAGAAGACACAGACTCGTCTGTCAGGGGGGCTACAGTGGTTGGCCCCCAGCCCCCACAGCAGTTATAGGTTTCTTGGTGACGACGGGAAAGAGGACCTTCACCGTGACCTTTATCTTTCTCCTGCTCTGCTCCTCTCACTGCTCAGGCAAATGTCTTCCACACACACACTGATGGTACCGATGACGTGCACATACCTGTGTAATGACAGGTGCAGCGGGTTCAAAGCAGGCGTGAGCGCTGACGATCTGCACCGCACTGATGCACACTGTTCATTTTACGGTTTGAACACCGGGCTGACGTAGCAGGACGTCAACGCGTCCCGTCTCATGCTTCACGACACCGTTGACATTTTCAATATTCGTCCAAGACGAACATCTTTCCCCAAACCTGAACCGAGAGCTTTGTGTTTCCTAAGCATGACCATTAAAATGTCAGGCTGTGGCTGAATCAGGATGTTGGAGGGGAAACAAATCGAATCGAAAATAGTTTCCTTATGTTGAAATCACAATAACAACCTATTCCTACAAGATATACCTGCAGGATTTCTGGGGGCTGAACATCGTAGCTGACAGAGTCATTATTGAAGACGCGTTCTGCCTTCTCACCAGATTTCTACAGATCTGAGCACAGAGTAACTCAGGTGCATATGAACATCACAATCACTGTTCTGTGCATAAATGTGTTCAACTGTGTGTCTGATGCAGGAGTGTGAGACTCCTCCTCCACCTCCAGCTAGTTGGAGATGATGCATCTCTCTCGAGGTGGAGTCTGCTGCACATTCAAAGCTGCTCCCTGATGCCCGCAAACGCCGAGCGACACGGTTTCCCAGAAAGTCAGATATTTGAACGGATCACTTGTTCTGTTTGTTCATCTGTCAACACGCTGTGTCCAGGGACAATACACAGCGTGGGTCATCCGTGTGGTTCAGGGACAGTATATAGTGTAGGTCATCCATGTGGTGAGACATTCAGGGACTGTACAGAGCAAAACCCCCAATAAACACAGACAGAGGTCTGAACTGAACTGTGGATTAGGACAATTGTTCAAATAAAAATATATCAAGACTTCTGCAGACTTAATTAATTAAATAATCAATGTTTTGTAAAAGTCTTTTACATAAAATACTCACTTTACCGTATGTTTCCTTGGTTCCATTAGATGACGTACAGAAAGCTGAGCTGTAAAAAGTCTGCATGCAGCTTTAGAAGACATTTGAAAAGTTGAAGCCTTCTATTGTCTTTAGAGAAAACTTGAACACACTTTGCACAGAGTGAAGACTCTGTTTTGTTCCCGTCTCTCACAGTCATGGCGAAAAGTTTTGGCAGTGACACACATTTCAGGCACTGATAAGGAAAGAACGGATCATCATCAGTCAGGATTTGGCCCGGAGGCAGAAATCCAGCTGTAGCAGTCACGGAGAAGGGTCAACACAGAAAAACTGACTCTTTGCATAAATTAGATTTATTTGCCAATAAAAGTCTTTGAAACTTATACAATGCTTGTAATTGTTGTTCAGTAAATCACTGAAATATGTGGAAAATAAATCTCAAACAGCTGAAGCAGCAAAGTTTGTGAAACTGAGTCACATGTACATAGGAAGCATCTCTTGTGTGGATTTCTTAAAGGACTGATCGCAGCAAGCAAAACTCATTTTGCCGTTCACACATGCGGCTGGTTGTTGTTTTAATAATCAGATATGAACAGTATCTCCATCAGCAGGCCCTCAGTGTGGTTAGCCAACCATCTGTCCCCTGTAATGTACTTTACAACGAGCACAGGTTTGTTTCACATTTTCATCTGTTCTCCATCGGTTTATTACGGCCCACTTAGGCTCCACTTAAGATTTTATTGGCTTATAGTCACAGCAGTCTGTTGTTACTAAATACTAGTCTCATAGCTTCTCTGACTCAGGATCAGGGTCTGTGTGATGCATCGCTCCCTCTCAGGCGCTTACAGAGTAATCCTGTCTTTGGTCATATCTCCATATATTTCACTATCAGTCCTGTCCTATCCAATCCTTTGTATTAACATAATGAGTGCACTGCAGATATTAATGACACTATAAATGTATTCCACCTCTCTGCACTCCAGGTCACAAGCTGGAGTGTGAATAGTAGTCTACCAGGACTGCTAATAAAAGAGAACCTGAGGGTGATACCTGTTAATCCTGCACGTTCCCGCTGCTGCTGATTAATGATGCCGTGCACTGGCAGCGGACAGCTGAGCAATCAGCAGCTTTTCCAGTGCTGGGTTGTGTAAAGTCTGTGCAAGAACAGAATGTGCTTTTTGGCAGCACAAACACAGGACCGAGTGTCATGGATCAAACAATCAGACTCAAGGACACCAGGGGCCTGTTTCACAAAGCAGGTTCATCTTACTCTGGCTCTCTGAGCTTCCTGCTTCTCTGAGCCCAGGGCTAAGTCTTCAGTCAGACAGTCAGGGCAGCCCACTGGGACGGGGGAGGATATAGGAGGAACCCTCAAGGAAAAAGTCAAATGCACACAGTAGACACACAGTTTGTGAACATCTTCTAATGACGAAACATTGACAACTTTGTCCTTCTGTTTCCTGGTCAGAATGACGTCTGTGCAGTTTGAAAAATGATCCCAGTCTAATAATCAAAGCAGTGCTGGATGTTATCATTAAGGGTTAACATCCAGAATTTATAATTTAAGTTTATTTTTTATTGGTCAAAATGAGCTTTTAGGTGAAACCGTCATTTTAAATGTTTTAATGGTTTTAATGGAGATGACCTGTAAAGTTTCCATCTTCAGCCAGAAGCTGCATGTTGTATGTTCAGTGTTTTTCCATGTGCAGAATAGCTGCAGACTTTGACGCTCAGCTTGTCGTGTTCACTGTTGCTGTGAAGCAGGAGGAGCTCGGTCGAGTCAGTTTAACACTGGAGTAATGACAAACACTGGGGAGAGCACATTTCCATCTTTAATAATAGACGGGACAGACCCCTCCTCCCGTCCCAGCAGCAATTACACTCTTGACTGAGCCGCCCTGATAACCGTCCTGCTAACTCTGGGTTTGACTCCAGCTCTGAGTTCATTCGTGTGACAGAACAACAGCATCATCAGGACATGAGTGAAATGAGATGATGCCTGTGATACTGTACCTGTCTGTACACATGTGGTTAATGTGATCCTGATGAGAAAACCATGAGCCCCTCTTTTAGTTTTGAGTTTTGATGGAATGAACCCGGAGACGAACAGAAGACAGTCTGACAGCTTGTGTGAGTTCAGGTGTTGATAATTCTCCAGGAACGTGTTATTCCTCCTCATAATTAGACTACAGCTTCTCCTAAACACTAGCACCACAGCTGTGGTGTTGCTCTCTGCTGTCTCACACTCGGCTCTCAGACTGCGACAAACAAGCAGCTGCTTCTGTTGAAAATGCTAGTTTGTTGTTAGCACGAGTGTCGGATCGATCACGGAGTGGAGCAGTAGTTACGATCGATGATGACCCATTCCATGCAGCACATTTAAACTGATTCAACTGTTAAAGGCAATCAATCAATAATACTCTAATCATTAGTTTTATTGAGCTCAAATATTCTTTTTTCTTTTCTTCTCTTCTCGTTCAGATTCGTCTTTGTCAAAGATGGGCCCCTGCTCTGAAGCGGGGAAACCCTGTAACCCCTGTCTGGATGCGGCGAAGGCGTGCAACCTGAACGAGACGTGTAAACGTCTACGATCTGCTTACAACTCTATCTGCAGCAAGGCCACGCCCCCACAGCCCTCGTCAGCCAATCAGGAACCGTGCAGCCGGAAAAGGTGTCAGAAGGTGGGTGCAGAAATACCAGTGTATACTTCTATCTATATCTTTTATTCTTTATCACACAAAAAGAAAAGATGAGTTCTCAAGCACAGAAACTTTGATGCTTTATCTTCAACCCTATAGATGATCAGAGGGTTAAGACGTAACATGAGGACAGATTCGTCTTTAGAGCGGTTGAGCAACCTCAGCCTCCTGATGAGGACATCAACTCAGAAATCTCTGCTGAAAAACCAGATGTGACCTTAGATCATCAGTTCTGCACAGAGACGTAATATGATCACAAAAAGCTGCTGGTTGATGCAGGCTGCTGTAGCTGTGAAAGCTGTGAGAGCTAAAAGCTTATTTAAGGCTAAAAGGTTATTAACATTTCATTTTCTCCTCCTTTTCCCTATTTGCTCTGACTGTTACTGTGGCTGCTAACAGCTATAAATGTACTTTCTCTCCCTCACCTTCGTTTTTACATAATCGCTCTCTAATCACAGGAGTATAAGAGAATTAAAGATCTGACCTTTTGCGCAGCTCGTTTCCTGTAACAGTTATTCCTCGTGCTCTTTACTGCTGCGGTACGGAAGATGTAAAATGCCTAAATCAAAACAAATTAACACCATTAACACAAATATATGAAAATATGATCAACTTAAATCAACTAAAAACTCTAATAGTGACGACAGACTGTTTAGTTACACGTCCGACTGTCATATCGTGATAAAACCTGATTATCGTGTCGTGTTTTTGTTCCGTGTCTTTCAGGCCCTGCGGCAGTTTTTCGAGCGGGTACCGTGGGAGTTGAGCTACCCTCTGCTGTTTTGCTCCTGCCCGGACCAGGCGTGTGCCGAGCGCCGTCGCCGCACCATCGTCCCCTCCTGCTCCCACCAGGAGAGGCACAAACCCAACTGCCTGGAGCTCCGGCACACCTGCCGCTCCGACGCTCTCTGCAGGTGAGCAGCGTGGCCGTCGGCGGTCAGTCAGGCGCGACCTGCAGGTTGTTGCATTCACTCCAGGAGCCGTTTGAGCTTGATGCAGCTTGTTTCACTGATGATTATCCAGCGAGAGGAGGAACTAATCAGTGAAATCAGCTGCTGAAGTGTTTAATTGGAAAGAAATCGCTCACACTCTTGGGTGTTTGATTGATAACTACTAGCTTTAAAGGTTAGAGAAGCTTGAAGTGGGGGGAATAAATGAACAACCCTCTCCCCCCTCACTCAGTCACTGCATTCGAGGTGCCCTTGAAAAAGGAGCAGCTGTGGAAATAGCAGATGTAGATGATTGGTTGAGTTTCACTGGGTAAATATATGTTGGATATAGTGAAGGAGGCAGGAAGGGACAGGAAAAGAGGCTGAGGCTGTGAACGCTGATGATCTTTACTTTGTCTGTGGATGAATAAAGTTCTGGTGAATCTCACTTTCTTCAGTTCTGACTGGTTCACACGTGGTCATCGTCCCACCCTGTGTGAATGTCGGGGCCATGTTGTCAGTGACTGATCTGTTAATGATCGTTCCAGTTTGACACAGCTGACCTCTGAACACCTGTTCTTCCCTTTCCAGAACGTGGACGTTGTTGTCTTTGGAGGAATTCTTGGTCCTTGTCTTTATGTGAGATGATGATGTGTTGACTTTAGTCCACGTGGGTGAAGCAGTTGTTTGGTTTCTCCAGCGTACAACTCTTTGCTGCTTTGTGCCGCTGCTTGCTTCTTTATTCTGAAGCCGTTTTTTCAGATAATCCAGCGACATATGGGCTGACAACATTGTTCCTTCCTCCCTGTCTGCTGTGGAAGTGCTCTCACTTTCTTTTTGAGTGTTGCCTTGCTGTGTTAGAGGAAATCGACTTGTACTGGACCTACATCACATCGATAAAAAGAGAAAAGTAATTTTCTAAAAACGCAGCTTTCTGTATTTTTTTTTTAAATCAGAGAAACAGGAAGAAATAATATGTATGTTAGGGACTAGTCCCTGTGGCGGATTAAGCCACATTTGGTGTCTAGGGAGCATGTTGGACTGAGTTAACATAAGCTACAGTGTGTTTTCAGGATAATGATGATGATGATGAAACATATGATAGATTTGATGCACACACAACACTTCACAGTGCCGTGAGTCTGGATGTGATTGTTTTCAGCCTCTTAAATGTAAGAATTTAAAGCTTTTCTTTGTCATACGAGGCAGAAACGTAATACGCTGCTCAAAAAATGAAAGCAAGACTTTTTAATCAGTATGGCATCAAGTCAATTAAACGTCTGGGATATTGATCTGGTCGGTTAAGTAGCAGAGGGGGTTGTTAATCAGTTTCAACTGTTTTGGTGTTAATGAAATCTCTAAAGAGGCAGCGATGGTTTAACAGGTGGAGGCCATTGATGTCTTTCCCTCTAGTTTTGCATGTGGTCTGGAGGAGATTCCAGGAGACAGTTTCTGTAGGAGAGCTGGACAGGTGGTGGGTCAGTGATGATGGTGTGATGATGAGGGGAGGCATATCTGTGGAGGAGTATCGAGCGCTGACTGCCAGCAGGTATCGGGATGAAATCCTTGGATCCGTTGTCAGACCCCACGCTGGTGCAGTGGTTGCTGGGTTCCTTGATACCATTGACCATTACCACCTGCTCAGGTTCTCACCTGTCCTACATAGAACACGTTCTTGACATCTGATGTGTTGTCAGTTTTTGAGCAGTGCATCTTGAGCAGAACAAATGTGACACATCACTTTGGGCTTGAGGACATTCAAATGGGCATTTTTGACTCTGCCATAACAAAATAATAATGAATTAGTTACATGATCATGGATAGTGCAGAATATTTCCCCCATCGACCAGGAAAGAACAGATAGATGTGAAGAAGTGTAAAAAGGTGTGGTCAGCGCAGTGAATCCTGTAAAGCCCTCAGCATGCAGACCGTTGGTACCATCTTCTCTCAGCGTCGGTCAGTGTATCTCTTCCTTACACTCACTCACTGGTGTGTTGCTGTTTTTCTGCTTTCACATTTCATTTTGCAGCCTTATCATCGAGGTCGAGGTTACGGAACCGCTCTGGTTCTTCGGCATCTGAACCTGATGTGAGTAATTCTTTTATCCTCAGAGCGAACGGTTCATCTTCTGGGAGTGTCTCACACTTTGAGAGCAAGCAAGAGAGAGAGATTCTGTCTGTAACGGCACAGAAGGTTTCTTTAATTGATTTCTTTCAAAATGCTGAACTATTCATCAGCATGTGTAGCTCCTGTGTGTGTGTGTAAACCTGCTCTCAGTGATAACCGTCTGCAGCGGTGCTCAGTCTTCAGGGTGAAGGTTAAGCATCTAATAGACACTTTTAAGCACTTCATAGAGCACTCCACTGATTTACTGTGGCACTCCTGTTGCATTCTGGGACTGATGATGGACAGTTTAAACAACATCTCTGCAGCAGAATCAGAGTTTTCAGTAAATCATGGTCTGGAGGGTGCAGAAATGATCATTAAGAACGAACATGAGCTGCATTTGTGCCGCGGTGAATTTTAAGGAGAAACAATGGAAATGTTGAAAGTCTGATTGTCGTCTGAAAAATTTCTGCTCACTTTGAATTTGATGCCAACACGTTTGAAAGGAGCTGGGACAAGGTCATGTTTACCGCTGTGTTGCATCAGCTGTTCTTTTAACACCTGACGCTTTGTTGTTTTCTCCCCGTTTAGTTTGAGACAGGATTGGAGCTGTGTACCCCTTCAGGGGCTCTTTTGTTGTGTTTTTTCTCCTCATAAAGCAGAAAATGTTTCCAGCAGGTGACGGCTCTGTGCTGCAGACAGGCCAGTTTATCACCCGGTGCTGTGGTTGTACATGCACAATGTTCTTTGGAGTTGTGTTGCTGAAATAAGCAATAATATTCCTGAAAGAGATGTTGTGTGTGTTTCATTAATGGAGGCTTCACAGATAACGCATCCCTGTGCCGTCACAACAATCAGGTGGTTTCTCTTCTCTCTGAACCTGCATCTTGAATTCCAAAAAGAATTTCTGATTCTGACTCATCGGACCACAGCACAGTTTTCCTCTTTGCCTCAGTCCATCTCAAAGCAGCTCCAGCGTCTCTGTGTCTTTAAGCTGCATGTTGTGGATGCAGAGAGACAAACTGTGCTCACTGACAGTGGTTTTCAGAGGTGTTCCTGAGTCCATGCAGCGGTTTAAAAGTCAGAATCATGTCTGGGCGCCTGAAGCCTTCTTGATTTCTTATTTCTCTGCATATTAGTCACATAAATGATTCAGATCATCAAACATCACTGTGGAGGAATAGTTGAGGGGTTTAGAGCATCAACGACCTGCAGTTACTTCCTTCAGCAGCTGAGGAAATCATTTAAAAATGTTTTTAACATTCTGTATTTAAGTGACAAATATACAAAAAAAAATCAGAAAGGGAGCAAATACTTTTTAATACACAGCTCGTAGATAATGAAAAGAACAAATTCTTTGTCTGTAGGTTTTTAAACAGTTTGCTAATTGTTTCATTCACAATCTGAAACATTCAAGATTTTCTGATCTGTTTCTGTGGCTGAGTTCATCACCTTCTGTGAGACGTGCTGCAGTGTTGTTCTGTGTGACTCGATCAGACTCGGCCGCTCTCACAGCTTCAGTGTGCTCAGAGATAAACCTGCAAACGCTGACGCATGTAAACACGAATCCCCCCACCCCCCACCCCGCTGCCGCTCGGCTCCCTGAGCTGGGTTTGGCTCCAGACAACAAAGATTGAGAAGAGAGCGAATGAAGTGATGCCTGGACGAGGCTGAGCCTCTGTAAGATGATTCCCTCCCTTCACACGGCCTGGCGGGGGCTGAGCTGTGACGTGTGCACGTTGTACTCAGCGTTTTCAGGTTTTTACACATCAAGGATATTTACAAAGCTGCTGGTTAGAAATAGTTGTTTCTTTCTGCTTTAAAAAGAAGACACGGCGGCTGATCGGTTTCCAGCGTGAGGTCGTCCGACAATGAGCACGAGTCAGAAAATGTTTACAGCAGCAGACGCTTAACAAAAGGCAAAAGACAGAAATGGAAATGAGCTGCTCATTAGTCTCCAGTGTTGCAAAGTAGTAAAGCCAATAAAAGTAAAGGAGAAGGAATATTTCTGTACGTGATCCATCTTTGCTTTTTTTATTGGAGCTCGTCTGAGAGTAGACACTGAAACAAGTGAACAGAAGAAGGGGCCTGTTCTTTGTGCTGCTGTCTTCCTGCTGTGACACAGTGTCAGTGACTCTGTCTGTTGCCTTTAGAAAAGTCTGAAATGCGACAGGAACAGGAAACGCTGCTGCTCCATCCTCCCTAATCACACAAAGCAGGCGCAGAATAATTCAGCTCAGGAGGTGACAGGTTCATGTTCACTCTTTTTGCAGGAGAATTTTAAACATGCTGACAAACTCACTGCTTTTTCCCATCAGCCTCCTCTGCTCATCCTCTCCTCCCCCTGTCCACTGTTAAACATTTTCTTATCTGATTTGAAGGTCTAACACATTCTCAAACCCCTCCAGACAAATTATTTTAATTAGTGATATTAGGTCACAGATACGTCCAGTGTGCTTTGATTTGACAGCACTAACATGCTGATTGATAGCAGAGAGGAGAAACCATTCACATGCGCCTCTGGTTGTAAGATCTGATGAATGTTTATCAGTGATGCTTCGTGGGATTATTTCGTACGCGGCTGTTTGTCGGCTTCGTGTTTGTATGTGCTGTGAAGCTGCTTTGTGTCTGAGCACCATGTGTGACTTACAGAAGAGAAGAGAGCATCACAGATAAATCAATATCTGTAACCGAGAATAACAACAGCACTGCAGAGCCCGTCGACCTCCACCGACCAATCAAAAAATCCCAGCCAGTTCAGCCCCAGCTCCACCAAACCCGCAGCAGCATTTACCTCCGGCCCTCAGTTAGACAACAATACGCTCTGTGGCAGTTAAATGCTCAGCCCCGATCTCATGCATGGAGCATGAATCATGTCTGATTGCTTGTCAAAAGAATCCAATGCAGGCTCTTTTTTTTCCATGTTAGCCTCCATTAACCTGAGCTGGAGAACCGAGAGCTGCATAATCACAGGAATCCTGCAGGTCCTCTGGGCCCCGACAGCCTCAGAGGGTGTCTCCTTCCCCGCTGTGGCTGTGAGCAGGCAGGAGGACGTTCTCGGTGCTCGAGGCCGCTCTGACTGACGGGGAGCGTAATTAAATATGGTCTTTACCACAAGTAATGTGCATGCAACCTACGGAGAGCTGAAAATGGCTTTTAGAACAAGGATCTATTTGCATTTGAAATAAGAACATAGTCACACCTGTAGTTAATTTTCAATGAGAACTGAAAAGGAAAAGTTCACACAAGTTCACACACACACACACACAGACACACACACACACACACAGACACACACACACACACACACACACACACACACAGAGAGACACACACACACACACACACACACACACACACACAGACACACACACACACACACACACACACAGACACACACAGACACACACACACACACACACACACACACACACACACACA
>JAUYWH010000004.1:622554-644699 GCA_034779795.1 Ctenopoma multispine
TGTGTGTGTGTGTGTGTGTGTGTGTGTGTGTGTGTGTGTGTGTGTGTGTGTGTGTGTGTGTGTGTGTGTGTGGATCAACTGCAGGATCCTCCTGAGACATACAAGATGGACGAGTTAAGGCATCAACACAACCTGGCAACCTTTAGTTTTACCACTGCTGAACACTGAAGCTCGTCTGAGCTGCCTGTAGAGCAGAGCTGTGACAGTAACCCTGCACACAGCCGTACTCACATTATGTTACAGCTCTTATAATCCTCATTTTAAGTAGCTGAATTCACAGCAAACACCTTTCACTGGGTGTTTGTGATACTGAAGGAAACATTAAAACAGTGAGATAAGGACGTACAGTACTGAATCTGATCTGATTTGACCGAGTTATGACTCTAATTCCACCTTCAGCAGCCAGCCTGCAGCACGCGTCTTCCTGTTCTTCTCAGATCACCTGCATGCACCTGTCCCTTCCCCCTCGTGTCTCTCCCTCTGTTCTCCAGCCTCACCGCTCACCCCCCAGGGAGGTGCCTCACGGTTCGAGAACCTCTGTTTCAGAGGAAAACATGCTGCCACGGTTGTAGATTCAGACACAACTGTCAGCTTCATCATCTGCAGTGATGCTGATGAAGCCCCGTGAGGCCTCATACGGTACACATCTGTTCAAGCCACTAGCTTTGGCTTTAAAGGAATAGTTCTGACAGTTTTTAAATACGCTGACTATTGGAGCGTTGTGCAAATAAAAATTTAATCAATTACAGCCAGTTAATTACACATTAATTACACAGTAATTGTTCCACAAGTTCAGTGAAATTACAGCTAATTGCTGTGAAATAAGTTCTGATAGAATTCTTTGGTAATTAGACCAGTTGTAATGAATATTTAGATTTTAGCTTTTCTAACACACTTTATGTTTGGTGTGTTCTGTGCATTTGAACACTATAAAAATAATATTTCACCCAGTTACTATGGAGACAGAGTAAAAGCAAATATACTAATAATTTTAGGATGTTAGAATCAATAAAGTTGCAAATGTACTTTAAATATTTAATTTCTCAGCATTTAGTGCTATATTATGACATTTAGTCAATAACTCGTTGTAATTTCATCTAAATTGTGGCACTTTGCGACTTTCCATCAAGTCCGTGAAGCAGCACCTGCAAACTGCTGTCAGCGTTTCTGAGTGTGTGGAGCGTTTCCAGTAAATATAAAAACCTCAGTGGTCGCGCAGCAGCACAGATGAAGTTATATCTGAAATCAGGCTGATGGAGAAAAAGCGTGTGATGTAGCGGAGTGCGGCGTCCCTGTGGATGATGTGCATCGCCTCATGCTGGGAATGTGTTTTCTGAATTGTGTCATTTTCCCAAAGCACTTGGATATAGCTATCGCTGCTCCGTGAGCTGTGCTGAGCAGTCACTTTACAGGCGTCTGGTGTCAGGAGTTTACTGCTGCAATATGATAATGTTTCATCGACGTGCTTTAATGATCGCTATAACATCGCTGTTTGTGCACATGGATGCATATTTGTGGATGTGTGCACATAGGTTTCAGAGAAAATGACAATGATCCCGCGCGTTTCCAGGCTCCTCGGGCTGATTTCTCTGCTGCTGAAAAGAGTTTTCTTCCTTCTCCAGTGATAAGATCTGATTGGCTCTCCCACCCAGGCAACGGGAGGAGATATGCTAATGAAGCGCTGACAAAGAGGCTGATGGAAGACGCTGATAAATGATGCTGTGTGTGTGTGTGTGTGTGTGTGTGTGTGTTTGAGGAGACATCTTGCATTTCAACTGTTTCTCATCCTTCCTGGAGACAATGATTTTCAGCAGTTCTTCCATCTTAGTTGTTCTTTTAATTAGATTTTCTAAACAGAAAATGCTGATTATCGTGGAACATAACAGCTGCATAGGTTGATTATTTCACATTTCTTTCTTGGAAATCAGGCCGTGATTTATCAAGTGTCTCATAATCACTAAGAATTCCACCTGTACGTCATCCTGTGATTTGTGTAGATGTAGCTTGTGTTTCTTTGATTTCATGCTGTAAAATGGGACAATGAAAGAAGAACCAGTTGTTTTCTTCTTCTCGATGGTGCAGCGGTATCACACAAGTTCACCTCCAACCAGTTAGATACTAACCACTGTAAAACCCGCGAGCCTTCTCTGTCAGTCAGTGAATGCTTCATGTATTTGCATGAGCTTTGTTAAGTTGCAGCTTGTTGAGCTCTCTGGGCCACCGTACCGAACTTGTCTGTGTACATACACAGTTCAGTTTAATGCTGCAGTTATGAGTCTGATCATTAATGTCATCATTATTAACATCTGGCAGATATTCAACATCACAGAAACATGAATGAGGCACCAGCAGCAAACGTTGTGACCACATCCTGTGTTGAACCTGTGCAGCCAGTCGACACGCACACGGGTCATTTGTCTCTACCTGTGGAGCAAAGTTTGTGTGTAGGCTCATTTAGTGTTATCGCTGCTCCTAGCTGTCATTTCTCACTGGAATTAGCTGCCACAGATCTCTATCAAAGGTGGCGTGTGGTGTAAAAAATGAACGCAATGCATTGACGTGTGCGTGTTGAATACAAATTCACGTCTGAACAGTAATTTCACAGGTTCCCAGCAGCAGCTTCACTTCTGAACATGGGAAACAAGAACTATATATGTGAATGGTGCAAGTACCCAGGTTCTCTGTTGATAGAATTACACAGTACATGTTAGTAACAGCAGTTATCTGTATGTTTTCTGGGCAGTATTGCAGTACTGTGCAGTACTGTATTTCACTGGACTCGTGTGTTTACAGTGAGAATCAGTGTCTCTCCACTTTAACCTGCAGGAGTTTCTGACTCCTCATGTGATGTTTTTCTGCCTGAGAGGAAATTAATTGGTTTGTTAGTGAAAATGAGTTTTTCTTTTTCACATTTTCACAGAGAACAACCCACGTCTGTTTAGCTTCCTGTAATTATGACAGTTACAAACATTCACTCTTTAATGAACGTGAGTTAATGATGTGACTGTGAGTGGGCGGACGATGAGCAGCGTAAATCAGGTGGTTGTGCTTTTTCTCATAATGAGTTCTTGTTTTGCAGGATGGAGGCCAAAAGTGTATCCCCTCGGACGAGTTTGAGTGTGAGGAGGTGAGGAACTTTGATTACACACTTCGCTGTGTTATCCACATTCATCACTTATCACCAACGTGTAAAAGGCCCTAAAATGATGTGACGTCACAGAAGCTGAGAACAGTCACGCTGTTGTCTCAAGATCACAACTTAATTATTAACTCAGAAGTCAGAGTAATACATATGTTATTACATAGATTTAAACACTGAATCAGCTTCTGACTCTAGTAAAACGAGAAAACTCATAAGCTGTAAATACGTCTGCATCACTGTTGGCACTGGGCGTTCTTCCCATGAGAACTTAGCATAAAAAGAAAAGGTTCTTAAAAACTTCCTCCTCGTCTCCTCCATGACTCCGTTTACCTCACTGTTCAGCCCCTCCATATGTTCTGGGGGTGGACGGGTGGGAAGACAAACTTTGTTTTGTGTGTGTGATGCTGTTGTAAAATGTTGTGAACGTGTCAACAAAGTCACTAGACTCTAAAATAGCCTCAAACTGCCGAAGTACGACATGTTTAACACTTGAGTTTTACAGTCGACGTTCACATCTCTGGTGGAAGACGTTCTCAGGTCTTTGAGCTAAATGAACGTACTAATACCATACTGTAGAAATACTTAGTCAAACAGTTTCACTGTGTGGAACAGTTCACGCTAACGTGTACAGTAGTGTTTGAAAGTTTGTAATCTCTGTAGAATTTTCTCCAGTTCTGCATTAACAGAACCTAAAACGTGATCGGAGGCTGATTAACTTTAATATGTCAGAATGAAATCAGATCATTGTCTATACACTGCTTATAAAGGCCAAACAGGGATTAAGGTAAAGAGCAGCAGCTTCAACAATGTTTCACATAATGATTTTACTCTGCACTAATCCACTTTGTGTCCCTCGCTCTTCCTCCTGTCCTCCACTCTGTCTCTGTTCAGGCTCTGTTGCCCCAGGGGTCAATAGACTCTCAGGACTCCGCAGGGACCAAGAGCAGCAGCCGGCACTCAGCTCCACTCCTGCACTGCCTGTCTGTGACTTTGTGCGTGTCCATGCTGCCGACGTTTCTACTCTACGTCTTATAAATGCTCACATGTGTATACACACACACACACACACACACGCACGCACACACACAATCACACATACATACACACTGCTAAATGGCAAGACCCAGAGAAAGTCACGTGACTCTGCGCCCTTCACTACAGGAAAATGTCAACCAACAGATGTCCAAGCGTCAACAACTGCCTTTGGAGGAGGGAAAGTATTCTGGAGGACATTCAGATCGGCTGTCTCTCTCCACCACACACACACAATGAAGACGAAGAAGCTGGACTGTGAATTCTGTAGGAGACGGAGAGAGAGAGGAAGAAGCATTGCAGACACACAGACTCTTGGGATTTTGGATCACAGTGACTTCATTTCCAACACTCCATGTCTGGAGGGTTTGTGTGCTTTTTGTGCAGCCCAGCTCGGACTCGCTCCCTCCAGCTTTGTTGGATCTGAGACAGCTGGGCTGAAAAACATAGAGACTTTGGCTCAAGCACAAACACTTACTCACACACGCGCTCACACAACAACTCTTAAAGGCGGCAACGTGAGAGAGAGACGATGGGATTTCTAGGCTGGACAGATGGGACAGATCCTTCCACGGTGTTTGTCAGCTCAATTTACACCCCCTGGACCTCTCTGGTGGCTCCAAGTCGAAACAACACACACACACAGTCTTAGATCTCGTTAGCGGGCAACAGGGTCTCCACACAGACACAACACTCATGCTGTACACCAGTGTGCTTTTTTGCAGGTCTTTATCTTGATTTTGTTGTTGACATTCTGTACAAACTTCATTAATGTGGAATATGAAAAAAGTCCAAATCCAATGGCTCATGTCTCAGTGGACGAGTGTATATTTCACATACTGTAAGTGTAGATTTGTGTGAGCGAAAATGTGTGTCTTTGTGTGTGTGTTTGTTGGGGAGTGTGGGTGTTTGTGCATGAATGTCTGTGTTTTTGGGAACAAAGAACTGCTGTAAGGATTTTCATCTCATAAGCAACTGAAGACGATACTGTGAAACTGTCTCACTGCTGAACGTCGACCTGATTTAAACGCTGATATTTAAACAAAGCGGACGTGAGGACGTTTCCTTTTTCTATCTTTATACAAGCTTCACTCACGTTATTGTGTCATCGTGTAACAAAAAGACTCAAACATGATCAACGTGTCGCACGTTTCTCTGTACGCAGCTGAAAATCAGCAGTTTCTTTACCATGTCGGCCCAAACATGAGAGGATGATTTGTCAGGAGGGTTAGAAATGAAAGAATGAGACACCTGAATGTTCACAGCATCAGATACTGTTTGTTTTACACACTTCTGTTCTAAAGCACCAAATCACAACAGAAGTCATCTCAAGGCACTTTACAGAGTTTAAGATCTTACTGAATCTAACTCTGCATAGAACTATACAGAAACCCGACAGTCACCGAGCAGCAGTGGAGAGGAAAAACCTCCAGCAGAACCAGGCTCAGGGTGGGCGGCCATCTGCCTCGACCGGCAGGTAACAAAAGAAACTAAACAGGTGGAGTTAAGAGCTGGCTGTCATAAAGAGGGCGGTGGCTCGATACTGTTTCAACATGGAGAAAATGTGGCCCGTCGTCAGACTGTCCAGGACACTCAGTGCTGCATCTGATAATAAATACTGTTGTATTGGGGGAAAAGAAGAATCATTTCCACACAGCTGACCCATCACTGGGTGACGTGCATGTTCATCCGTTTCATAAAGACTCGCAGGAAATAAATTGACTTCACACCGACTCCAAACATGTTTACAGCAGAAATGAACCGAGAAACCAGCCAAAAATTACAGCTGTCACAGATGATGAACTCAGGAAGACTAAAGTCTGGAAAATGCTGTCAGAGAAAATGATTATGAGCACTTCAGCAGTCTGACAGGAGACAGCATGTGACTGATATCCACTACTGTGGGCTTTAGCTTCAACTGTACTTCATGTTACACAGGAGAAAACGACGAGCGTCGTCTTATTGTTGGGCCGATGTGCTAAATCCTGCAGTTTCCACACGGGTCTGAGGCACAAATGGGTGATTTACAAATTCAGTGACAAAAAAGAAATGTTCTCAAATGTACTTGTTAAAATTCAGATTTCAGATTACTGTAACATCTGGACTAGCAAAGAACCAAGAAGATCAGGCTCAAAAGAACGAGTGCAAACAACAGACGTTTCTTACACTACAAACTAAAAATGACCAAATGAAGTCAGATATTTCAGTCTGTACTACATACACTACATCTTCAACTGCTTATAGCGCTGAAAGAACTACAGCGGTTTTTTGGCTTCCATCAACAGTTTGTGTTGTGTGTGTGCGGGTTCTTCAGTGTGTATTTTACCTCTGGCCACGCTGTGGAGTATTTTTTATGTTTCATAAAAGCCACCAGGATGTGGAACATGAACATCGGCCTGTTGTGCTGTCGCTCCATTAGCTGGAAGAAAAAAAAGAGAGATCAGTTTCTGTGACTATGGTGTGGCCTTACTTTACTGTTCTTTCTTACAGACGTGATAGAGGGAAATACTTATTATTGCCCCACTAGTGGTCAGGAAAAGGATTCAAATGCTTTAACTGACACTAAATTATGCGTTAATAACCATGATCCCCAGAGGATGAATCCTAATGGTTTTGTCAGTAGCATCACCGTCAGGGAAAAGTTAACTTCTGACCAAGAAACTGAAAAAAGTGAACAATGTGCAGGATTTTTCTGTTTCATTCGTAGCTGTCGCTGTGGGACACCATATAAAAAACAGCTAAATCTGAATTTAAAATCAATTTATGAAGTATGATTCCTAATAAATCTGTTGATTCTGGGACGTTTTCACTAGCAGCATCTTGTGACCAACATCGTCCCGATAAGTTCTATTAGAATCCAGCTGTGTTGTAGATATTCATGTTCTCCTGAGAAAGAAACCAGGTGTGGACCCAAACGATCGTCTCAAACGAATTAAGGAGCACGTTCTTTGTGGTCAGAACTTGATGAGACCTCAGTTTAACCTTAAACTGTCTTCTTTACAAAGTGTGGCGTTGTTTTTTCAAGACATTTTTGCCGAGATAATCAGCACAGTTATGAACAAAGAGCAGTTGTGCAGTTGTTCCATGTTGTTTAGCAGGAACAGTCACTGACAGAACAGAATCTTCCTACGTTCACTTTCTTCACTTTAACCAGGGAGCGGACTGAATAATTATCCTGCGGGTTGTACTGATGTATTTTGGTTCATTAGGATTAAAAGAAACTAAACCAAGCATGAAAACATAGCAGGTTTAAAACTGGTCCACTGCTTCAGACCAACTTCAGGTGTGAAAAAGCCATTAACGTGACCCTGTTGTTTGAGAACCACTGCTCCCTGTCATGACTCTAAAGAAAAAGCTAAACGATCAGATTCACCTGTGCAAAGGTTTCGTTTTGATGGGTGTCATGAACTCTGCAGTATCTCCATGTTGATCCTACTATGTGAAGGGAGAGAGAGAGAGATGGGTGAAGGAAAAGGTGAATGTGAGGATGTAAATTTGCTGATATATTTGTAAGTTTAACAGCTACAGCAGTGTAACTGAAATATGTGTCTGGAGATCTAAATAAAAGCAACATCTGTAACAACAGCTGTTGAATGCCTGCGTCTGTGTGAACTGTCATTTGGCCTGTTTGAGGGTAGAGACTTGGTTTTGGGGGTTCAGATTAGAACCAGGTTGGGGTTAAGACATTTAGTATAGTTTTGAGATGAAGGCTACAGAATGCAACACGTCAAGCAGTGTCCTCACCAATACACAAAGACGAGTGAGTGTGTTCCTCTGTGGTATGTGGGTTAACCAAGGGCAGAAAGTCCCCTGAGAAAATATTTGAATATCTATTTCAGTCTCCCTCACTTTCATTATTCCAGGAGAGTTTTCTGTCTAACGTGTCTCTGAACACTGTCCTACTGTCCCCCCACTGTCCTGAAGATGGGGGCTCTGATCTCACGGCAAATGTTGATGCAGTCGTTCGATTTTGCAGTGAGCTCAAAGCTATGAACTTTAAAAGCTGCTACAGCGGAGCAGGGAGTGCTTCACAGACTATTATGGCCATGGATTTGTCTCACAGGCTACTCACTCAGTGCTGCAAAAGAAGCCAACTGTCTTTTTAAATGGAAACCATTTAATCTATCTCTTTATTTCCATTTAAGATTCTCTAAATGTCAAAGATAAAAGTGTCTGCTGGTTTCAGAAACACGAGGCTCTTCAACAAAATCTAAAACTAATTATGTTTTTATTATCTCCTCATTTGTCAGGGTGTCCTGGATGGATGTAATGTATATGTATAATATATAATAACTGAGTTTGTTATTGGACCAAATCAGTATATTTAAACATTTTATGTAATACATTAACAACTAGGTAATAAAAACTGTTGTCAGTATATATTTCCTGTGTGACACCTTAAGACACGTACTACAGGCATTTACTACATCTACATTCACTAGTGAACCTTCGGCTCCAGCTAAAGAAATACGAGCCGGTTCAGTAGAAACAGACCCTGCAGACATGCAGACAACAAAGCAGAGAAAAGAGCTGGCGTCAGGTGGACCCACAAACACAGACACACAGACCGAGGCTAGAATCAAGCAGCAGCAGCATCCGGAGAGCAGATCCAGCTCAAATATGTCACAGAAGGAGGCCAGAGTAAAGCACTGTAAAAACAGGTAACGAGCAGAAACGCCTGGTGTGGATTCAGTGTTTTTACCCACATAAATAGTCCCAGCAGCTGGAACCTGCCTGCAGGGAGGCTGGAAGACAGAGGAAACAAGCAGGCAACTCGTGACAACTGGCACAAGCTGAGTGACGGTTCAGGCTCCTGTATGGTGGGAAATGACTGTGGATGGTTAGTATGGACGGAAATTAGCTCCTGTGAACACATAGATTAAAGTATAGATCACACATATCAAGATGTTCTCTGCATTAGAGGTGTTCTAGTGATGAAGGTGGAGCACTCTGCATTATCCCCTCTTTCTTTAATGTGTTCAGGAAACTGAGGAAGAGCCTTTTTAAAGTCTGACCTCTGACCTGTGTTTTTGTTTCCCCTGCACTGAGTGATTCATAATCGCCGTGGAGCAGGAGACAAGGCGCTGATGCTGATGCTGATTAAAACCTGCGTATGTTCAAACACTGAGTCACACTCAGACATGAGAAAGACACGAGGGACTGTTTGTGACAACCAGACATGAAGAGGGAAAGAACGGACTGACCGTACATGTGTGTGTCTTCATTTCATTCCTTCACGTCTCCTCTCACTTCCTCAGCCTCACTCTGACTAATCCGTGCACTTATTCTCTCAGACAACACTGAAATCATACTGTATCCATCCATCTCCATTTTCTCCGTCTCCACACTGAATCCCTCTGTCACATCAGCTTCTTCCTGATTCACATCTTCATTTATGTGATCCGTCTGCCGGCAGCTTCCCTCGTCCCTTTGTCTATCACACTGATTATTCTGATTTATTCAGGATTCCTGTGCGAGGAGAGAAAAGCTGCCACATACCTACATTAATCAAATAATAAAATATGATTTGTGTTTGAAGCTCAGTGGTGTGGGGGTAGGGACAGGACAGGACTGATGGAAGGCTTGTTTGTGGGCCCTCCTCCGCAGTCACTGAGTAATATATTCAGGTAATCAGTAATACTGTCATTGCTTTTACAAATCAAGCTCCTGTGATCTAAATATGTACATGTTGGACGTCATCAGAACCGAGACACTGACAATTTAAAGGAAGAGCCCAGAATGCTTCATCCCTACAACGAGGCTCTATTCTTCTGCAGGAGGCTTATTATCCAAGTATCCTCACGATCTCCTCAAGATACCAATTCACCATGTCTCCTCTGACTCCAGCCTCATCTGACATCACATCTTTTTTAGCTTCTGACTGACTGAACACACCTGAACCTTTGATTCCTTCAGGTGCAGGAATCAGTGCAGCAGGACACAGACTACTTCACCTGTCTGCAGTCTCTTCTCCTGAACATGCTCACCTGGTTTCTGTTGACATGTCAGTTCAGAAAGACGATTTGAAGCAGGTTAGTAGGAGCATGAAAATTTAGTTACTAATAAAAACACTGCTGAGAAAACATCCAGTGAGGGTTTGAGTCAAATGAACTTTTTATGAAAACATTACATTTTCACATTCATACACCGGAGGGGAAACGATCTTTTGGTGCCTGCAGTGATTCTGCACTTGGACCAAACTGTTGACGAGTGAAAGACGTCCCCACATTAGAGAAGCAGCAACATGCTCGACTTGTTTAATTGATAAATGACTTTAAAAACTAATGACTGAAGGACTATTTTCCTTAGGCGGTTGGGTCTGTACTAACAGGACAGAGAGAGCCTCTCCCCTCCTGCAGCTCGGAGCAGGCTGGCGGTGACTCTAAGACTCTAACTGTGTCGGACATTTACTGTAATGATTAATGTCAGTTGGGCTCGCAGCGACACTGTTACTGCTCCACCTTGTTTCCATCAGGACACAGTGACCACAGAGGGGACTAGGGAAGAAGCCTTAATCAGCCACTAGATGAGGTTAGGGTGGCGCGGGCGAGGCTGCGGGGAGGAAGTCCAGGCTGAGGTTAATGAGAGCCGACACACCCGACAAACGGCCCACCTCCAAACAGAATAATGAACTTTAAATTTGTGTTGGTAAAGATCTCTCCGCTGACTCATGTGGTGACTATCCGGGCCCTGCCGCCTGGCCGATAGCCTTTAGCTCTCACACTTTTAATCATGTTTATTTGTGTCCATGAATACGTGACTGAGAGCTAGTGGAAAAGGGAGCATTCAAACATCATGTAATGTAAAAACATAGCCCTGTTTGAAATGTCAGAGCGGCTCTGCATCCACACTAAATGTGCTGTGAACACGAGCAGCTCCACTAACTATCACTGGTTTACAAGTAAAAATATAATAATGGACACTACATTCAAATCTCAGGTCTTAGCTTTAATTTAGGAAGGTTTATGTTCTAATTCATCATTTTCTTCAGCTTTTTTTGCGGATGAGTTCGTTTCTTCCAGAAAGTGGTAAAACCAACCTGTATCCTCAAAATGACCCTGAACAATCAGTACGATTGGGTTCAGTTTAACACTAAGAGCAGAACATTTGCTTCTTTGCTCACTGTTTATATGTATTGTTGGAGGCAGGTCCTCTGGCCGCCTGTGAGATAACACACTCGTGCCTCTCGTCAATCATGAGAGAGGATACAGAAAGAACGGTACTGCAGTACATAAAGAGGTGATTACTGAATGAGCAAGCTCTCAAAAACCACAGGTCATAAAACTGAGATGCATCTTTAGGTCCCAATTACAAAATTTATGATAAAAAGAAAATGATTTGTAAGCTCTGGTATGAGATGAGTGGGCGGCTGGATTTGGTCCATGAGGAAAAACATTTTGTCATAGAGCCTCATTCTGATGTGTATTACATTTAATGTAGCATCACCTTGTAAAGAATAGGTTGACAACAAATGTTTTTTCTCATGGTTCAAAATTAACACTGTTTAATGAGCAATGCTGTGTGTTAAAATCCCTGAAAAACTAAACTTCACCAGGACTGGGTGGCTGCACTTTGATCACATTTGACTGACTTAAAATAGTGCTGATCTCTGATTGGTGCACAGAAATGTATGCCTGTTTTTCAGAGTCCACACAAACGCAAACACAACTACAGAAATCTCTAATGAGAAAGAACTGTTCGTGTGGGACAACCAGCACTCACAGGAGCAGCTAATAGGTTTTCAGGACCTTTAAAGTGGACTCACGGTCTCCAGGATCCGAGACAGAACATAAAGCAGCTGAATTGTGACAATTAAGGCTGGAGTTTGGCAGTGGTAACGAGCCTGTAATGGTATGTATGTAACGTCTGTGACTAAAGGGGCTCCGTCTCTGCCTGTCACTATAGCAACAAGTGTGTGTGTGCTGGGGGGTGTATTATGAAACAACAGAGAGAGGGAGGACAGAGGTGCTGGGAGACACGGGCGGGATAAAAACGGAGAGTGACACGGCCGCCGTGGAAAGAGAATATTTAAAGGGCGTCTCCGCTCCTTCTGCCTCATTAATTCTCAGACTGACGGTTCAGTTTGTCCATCTGTTTTCAGCATCCTGTGTGTTCTGCATGGTGTGATGTGCCAATCACAGAGGTAATCAAAAACTGGAATTCAAATACGCAGAGAAAGGAGATGTGAGAACCCCCCTGTAGGTCTACACTAACACAGAAGTATGGACACAGAAGGGAAGCTCCATGTGTCATTTTCAGACTGCTGAACATTTGTGATGGATGCACAGAAATTAGATAATCATTGAGTTTTTCCAGCACATGATGAATTACACACATTACTACTGCCTGTAATGTTAAACTTTATGCTGCCCTAAAGAGACACATTTGATATAATTTATTGATTTAATACTGTAAATATTTAAAGTCGTCACATGAGTGAATCAGTATTAGAAACCGACTGGACTATTACACCACTTCTATGGATTATAAGTGGAGCAGAAGGTGGTACAGTCAGTGAAAACTCAGGGTAAAGGATTCTGGAAACATCTGGACCAAATTCTATTTAGAAGTGATTAACATTTACAGCTGCAGACTGGATAGATTATTGTGAAAGTCTTTCAGAATAATTCATCACCATTTCTAACTGCAGGTGACTGACAAACTTGAGTCGCCCATTTGCAGAGGAAACCCGTCCACGACAGAGATCTGCTAATTAGTTAAATACCTGAAAAGACAAAGTGCAGTGATGGAGGATTTTACACCACCTGGCAACACAAAAGCTTATATTATAGAGATGGATTTACATCAAATTTCAAATCTAATGAGCAGATTAGATTCACAACATGTCTATATTTCACCTCTGAGATCGTCAGTGTGTTCAGACATTACATCCACACGTGGCTGCTGTTGACACTGTGAAATTGCAAGGGAGGAAGTGAGAGGCTGCAGAGGGGATTAAAAGACTGTAAATAGCAAGTAGACAGGAAGGAAATGACGGCAGGTGGAAATATCCCTAAACATGAACTTACACAGAAACACAAACACACTAACTGGAGGAACCGATCACCTGTGTGAAGATGTGGAGCTGTCAGGTGTGCGACACGCTGACGATCACAATTGAGAGATTTCTTAGTAGGCAAGACAATCTGGCAGAAATAAACACACACACACACATTTGATGTGAGCACTCTGAAGCAGCAATCATGAAAGCCACAGTGACAGATTCACACACACACGCAGCCTCTTTCATTTCACACGCCACTCATCACACCCAAGGCAACATGTGGCTGCAGCAGGTCGTCATTTATACATATGAACAGAACAAAAACGAGGATGCGTGTGTTAGACTGACATTACACAGGGAGCACGTTCACCCCGCAGTGTGAAATGTTGTGTGGGAGAAGCAGCTAAAAATAACTAGAGTTTATGAAGCCTCTGAAACATAAAATATGACAAATAAACGTAGCAAGATGTGTTTTTGTCTCTTCAGCGGTCACATGCTTTACGCTCTCATTAGGACTCTTTCCGTTTAGTTTCAGCTACTCGCATACGGTAAACGAAACCACAGCATAAGAAATTAAGATCTTTGGGGATGTTTACAGAGCCTCGTGTGTTCATGTAGAACCATAATCCTCATAGTAAAAGATAAATGAAAGGAGATTTTCAGGACCTTTGGAAAGAGTCCACATCTCCGACATTAGTATTTATAAGACTGACTCACAGCATTTCATGCACATTATGGAGTTTTTGTAATATTTTGCGGTTTGTCATTAACTCTAAATGTATAAAATCTACATTTTGTGTTGATCAGTCCACAAAGCAAAACCATCAAGGCAACAACCTGTGACTGACTCAAGGGTCTGTACATATTGATAAGTGAGATTTCTAACAGTCAAAGCCCAATGTCGAACATTTTACATTAAAATAACTGCTTCACAATCATTTTGATGGTGATATACTGCTCAGTGGCAGGTAGTTCAACACGGCAGAGGGAACAGACTTTGATAAAACACCAGCAAAGGAGTAAAAAACTAAAAGTTCACTAACAAACACATCAAGCAGACACAACCAGCTAATTCTATGGTCCACCAGAAAGAACATCAGCTCAGCATCTGTCATGGATTTTTATTTCTTTGTCACCTTCTTGGGTCCCTTTGATTGTTAAGTTAAACCTCTACGTAATTATTTCCAGTAGTTATAAAGTTGGCATTAGGTACATGTCAGAGCCGTCATCTCCTGAGGCAAATCAAATTAAGGCAGCATTAGCATTAGCAAACCAAACGTCAAGTCGTCTTCACTTAGTATCAATCTGAGACGGAATATTTTACAAAGACTTCCTCTGCATCTGAATGTGCAGTAATACAGTGAGTGTGGATAGGAAGCTGGAGAGAGACTGTAAGAACAGTGATGTGGGAGCAGCGTATGAAGAAAGTATAAAATATGATAAATGTGTAAGGCGTGAGTGTCCTGCTACTGCCAGCATTGCAGCGCTGGGTCTGGAGGTAAGACAGGAAGCTGTAATCACTCCTCTGAGCGTCAGAGTTCGACACTGGTGGAATTAGTCAGGTGTTAATGAGACAGGCCACAATCTCCAAGAGGTGACCTGTCTTAACACGACCCAGATACTTATTCTGAAGAGCAGTGAGAGAGTGGAGGGGGTTTATTAAGCCAGTGACAAAGCCTGAAACTGAAGGTACACTTATCTCTTTTTGTATGTATGTAACTTTTATGACTTAATATGGTAAATGCTTCATCTCAGCTGTCTCAGTCTGTGTCCCGCAAATCTGTACTAATTACAGCAATAACAGACATTTTACAGCCTCAGAAACACGTTGTCAATACAATACTGACATGTTATCAAGGTGAACTTGTTAATAATCTGTCTAATTTTACATGCAGCAGTTCCAGAGCAACAGGATTTTACTCACCAGCCCAAAAACCAAACACAGGTCAGGTTATATGTTAAAGACCAACAAATGTCCCCAGCAGAAACCAAACAACACGCTTTACTCAGCTGAAAGGTCAGAGGATCAAAAAGGTTATTACACTTCATCCTGAGGGGAACAAGGAGGTCTCAACCAAATCTTGTGGTATGCTAGCACAGCTAAAGAGATATTACAGGATAGATGCTGTGTAATTCGTGCAGGCTGCAGAAGCCTATACGATGCTCGTGACTCTGAATCGGATAGTTTGATCTGACAGGTTTGCTTTGATATTTGTAGGATAAATCCAGAACCACCTCAAGCATCAGTTGAATCCATACTGCCGGTTTCTAACACTGAAAAACAAAAGTGAACTGCACATGAGTTTGTTTGCTGGTGAATTTATGTTTTACACTGAAATCAGTGTGTGTTCTGCAGGTTTTTCCTGTTCAGCTGGTCATTGATCAGAGCCGTAAAGCCGTGGGTGGATATCACAAACCCAATGCTTCCAATGCTCCACCGACCACAGTCGTTATTAGAACAAGAAAGTTTGTGGCTTGAAGATGGTGAGGCTTCACTTCCATCTAACACAGTGGCTAAATGTGTGGAACAACAGCACTCGTCTTTCATTTTACTCTCCTTTGTTCTTTTCTCATCTGTCTGTCTGCTTCTCTTTTCCTCTTTGGTGCCAACATCAAGGTCGGCTTTATACTCACACTGGGTTTGCTTCAGGTAAACATCTTTGTGTTGTCCAACGATCACGTTTTCTAAAAAGCACATGAAAATGATCAGCTGTCTAATGAAGTATTTCTCTGTTTATTTCTGGAGGTTTAACCCGTTTCCCCCCCTTTCTCTCTTTGTACATTCAAAGCGTAGCCTGTTACTGCGAGAGGTGTGATATTGCTGTGATAAGTTGCTGTGTTTAAAAGGTGCCAGTATCAGCCGAATCTGTGGTACTGGAAGAAAGAAAAGGAGCATCCGTCACCTGCACGATACACATCTACTGGATAAGAGCAGAGCAAGGCGAGGGCACGCAGAAACGGAGACAGGGTGGAAATAAATCACAGGGGGAGGACAAAATGTGGGAGCAGCAAGGAAAGAATTTCACTCAATAAAAACAAATACAGAACATTTACCCTGAAAATGCCTGTTTGCATGGACGAATTAAGAGACAGCGGGTCTACAGGTACGTTTAAGGTCGCTCAGTCTTACATAAGAGCAAGAGCCAACGAAAGAAGGGAGACAAGGAAACTACAACTCTGTGGTTGTTTTCCCAATTTCGCTTTGCTTCCTGGTTGCTCGTCTTCGTGATCATTGTGCTTCTCAGCTCTGTGGAGCTCTTTAGCATCTTTTAGCCTTTTTTGCTGTTGTTTTTTCATTTTGGTTTTTGCAGAAACTTTAATTATTGTTTCAGTCTCTGTGTTTTCCAGGCAGCTGCTTTCATTCAAGAAGAGACCCTCAGGAGGCAGTACACACTACAAACAGAGCTAAAGTGAGGGGATATAAGATAAGATTTACACTCATCAGGTGGACACAAACATTACTCCACACGATTCACGGGAAAAGCCCGTAAGGAATTTCATTACATTTGGCTCAAACACCCACTTGGACTGATGCATAAACGACGTTACTGGTCAGTGGAGGCGCACAGCTCCAATGCAGCAATTCTAGTTTCCTGCTTAGGTGGTCTTAAACAGACAAGAAGTGTTTAAATATTAAAATGTCACCAAATCCACACTGAGTGCATCTTACATTTGAATTGTCACTTATTTGAGTTATCCATTTTACCACTGGAGGAATTGACTTGTTTTTCTGTGTTACGTGCATTTGTTTTTGGATTGTGACTTATAATCTCCCAGTCCAAAGAAATCTGGTGGCTTCGGACTGTGACGGCATGACAGCTACAGACTGAGCTTTAGATAAATCCATAATCAACGTGTCAACTCATATCCTGTTCAGTTAGCCGCAGAATAATATCAGAACGTTTTGCTACAGAGTAAGAGCAAAGATGGAATAAAGAGATGAGTGGGAGAGGAGAGGAAGGAGGAGCTGTGAGAGAGAACCGAGTACACAAGGTGAAAAGCAAAGAAAGACAAAGCACAAGGTTGAGACAGTGTGTGTTTACTCTGTGAACAACATTACCCTCCTGCTCCTGCTTCAGGAAATGAACAGAGAGAACAATTCCTCTAAGCCACTTTATCTGATCCCCCTGTCTACACACAGCCACACACATGCACACACAAAATGAAAATGGATTTTCACTAGTTTCTAGTACTAGTTATAGACAGCTCATACATACATTCCTCATTAAAGCAGAGTACTTTCGCCTATAAAATGATTTCAAATATATCTTTGATTTCTATTTTGGGGATTCTTCAGGACAGGCCAAGGCTGCCATAAGATCTGCAGTTTTACTGTGCAAGAAAATGACGTTCATATGCAAATGCAGCCATGTTCAAATCAGTATTTTCTTTTTGAAAGAATGAAGCACAGAGTTGACATGAGGGCGATTGGATGAAGTGGTGGGTCACATACAAAACCACAGGTGTTTTTCTTTATGAAGCCAGACCCCAGTCTTTCCCGAACCTTAACCAGGTGCTGTGAGTGTCTACACACAACTATAAATAATGTTGATAACACTATAGTCTCAAAGTCAGTATGTTTTAAATGTGCTGTCTGGGAACATTGAGAACCTGCCATTTACCAACAGCATATCCTCATTATGTAATTAAAAACTGATCTGTTTATGTTCTGTACAAAAATGTATTTGCAGTTTAGCTGGATTAAAACGTCATTTTAATTATTTAGTCTGAGCTAGGATCAAGGATCAGCACTGGTTAGTGAAGCAGTTTTGGCCAAGTGGTGATGGCAGCTATAAAATTGACTCTTATTAGCAGAATTTGAACCAGGCAGTCCAGTACATTCAAAGAAAATCAAGAACAGATATATTGCT
The DNA here is from genome assembly GCA_034779795.1 of Ctenopoma multispine. NCBI lineage: Eukaryota > Metazoa > Chordata > Actinopteri > Anabantiformes > Anabantidae > Ctenopoma > Ctenopoma multispine. Next base: position 640,604 of record JAUYWH010000004.1, read on the forward strand.
CGAAGAAATTACACATTCGATCTCAATGGGAAAAAATCATGCTGGATATGTATTCTGATATGGACTGGGTGATGTGTCAGGAATGAAAGGATGCCACATTGTTTGACGGCATTAAAACAACCAACCTACAGGGGACTGAATTTAAAAAACCTTGATGATCAACGTGATGAAATTATGCAGCAGCGTAGACCATGCTGAAATTTCACTGCAGCAATTAAAAATCGTTCTCGGTAGTTTGTATGGTCCCCACGTGCTTGTGTGCATGCCTGACAATGTCGGGGCATGAGACAAAGGATGGTTTACTGGGGGATCTCCTCCAGGATCTGGACCAACGCATCACTGAGCTCCTGAACAGTCTAAGTTGCAAACCGGCGGCATCGGATGGACCGAAACATGATGTCCCAGAGGTGATCTTTTGGATTTACGTCAGGCAAGCGTGGTGGTCAGTCAATGGTTTCAAGGAACCAAGGACCCACTGCACCCGCGTGGGGTCTGACAATGGATCCAAGAATTTCATCCTGATACCTAATGACAGTCAGGGTGCCACCGTCTATCCTGTACAGGTCTGTGTGTCCCTCTATGGATATGCCTCCCGAGACAAACACCGTCAAACCGATCATGCTGAACAATCCTGCAAGCAACATATCGTTCACCGTGGCTTCACCAGACCCTTTCACGTCTGTCACATGAGCTCAGAGTGAATCTGCTCTCATCTGTGAAATGCACAGAGAGCCAGTTCTGGACCTGCGGATTCTGGTGTTCTCTGGCAAATGCCAGTCAACCTCCATGGTGCCGAGCAGTAAGTACAGGGCCCACTGGAGGACGTCAGGCCACCCTCATGAAGACTGTTTCTAATGGTTTGGTGAGAGAAATTCACACCAGTGGCCCGCTGGAGGTCACTTTGTGGGGCTCTGGCAGTACTCATCCTGTTCCTTCTTGCCTAAAGGAGCAGATACCGGTACTGCTGATGGGTTAAGAACCTTCCACAGCCCTGTTCAGCTTTTCTAGAGTAACTGCCTGTCTACTGGAATCTCCTCCATGTTCTTGAGACTGTACTGGGAAACAGCAAACCTTCTAGCAAAGGCATGTGTTGGTGTTCCAACCTGGAGGATCCAGCACAGAGAGGCATGAACAGAGGAGGTCATGAGGGCACTTACTCTATGGGTCCAAAAACATGGATGTTTGAGGATCATCCAGGTAATTCTTACCTCTGGAAGCTGATCCAGCATCCAGTTCTCATAATACACCAGTTTAGTCTAATGGAAACTACACTATGTTTATTATACTGTAGCACCAGGTTCACATGAAATGGGCTGAAATAACGCACATGTTCAGTGTTGTACTTAGGCACATTACCTGAGGAAATGTGCTCACAGTAAGTGAGTTATTTGCCAGTTGATTGATTTATTGGTTGATGTTGTGTGTTTAACTGTGTGTATGTGGATTCAAATAACTCCCCTCCTTCTGTTCCCGGTTTGATAAAACACAGGCTCTCAGATGTGTGGAAGTGCCGAGAACACACAAACAGATCCAGGCTTTCATACCAAGACAAATGACTAAATGTGGGGAAACAGCAGCAACATCTGTCGCTGCTGCCGCTGCTCCAGCTCATTTATAGTTCCTTTTTCTCTTCACACTCTTTACTCATTTGTAGCCTCACAGGCTCAGTTAAATGATCCCAATAAAAACATCTACACTGAACAAGCCTCTGGCTGTGTTTATTGCTTTTCTGTCTCTTTTTCTTTCACTTCATTTTCCATCTTTAATTTCACCCCAGTCTAATACAGTGAAGCATATCTTATGTCTACAGTTGCTTTTTGCATGTTTTGTGAGAGAGGTAAAGATGGTATTACACTGATGACAATGTCAAGAGGAGCTCAGTGAATGAATCTCTTATAGGGCTCAACAAGTCAAATCAATGTTTTAATCAATATTGCAATTTAGCAGAACCCACTGTTTAAAACTGCACTTTAAGCTTCATGTGCTGCTGGTTGTATTGAAAATGGCTTCGGCAGAAGCAAAACCCTGACATCGACTAGCACAACACAACAGCAGAATCATGTTTGGAAACAGCTATCACACTTCTACATCACCACTTTCACAATTTACAGTATGTCCACATTAAATATTAGATTTACGGACTAACTGTCATTTAGAAAGTGATAATTCCCAGAACCAATAAGACATCTTTAAATATTTGGTTTTGTCTCAGCAGTTTTGATCATTTAAGACGAAGGAAAAGTATCAGCTCCTGAAACGGGAGAAGCTGAAACCAGAGAATCAAACATATTTCACTATTTTTCTGACAGTTAAAACACCGCACAGTGTCCGTGTCCCAGTCCTGCGCCGGACACACGACTTACTACACACACACTTTATGATTTATGTCATCCAAAGCAACGGTGGCATAATTCATGTTAATCACAAATGCTGGCAAGTGCACCTCATCAGCAGTCGGATTCCATTTCACACCGCACCATCTGCAGGGAACAAACATCGTCTGGTGAGAAACGTAAAAGTTTTATTGTGCCACCAGCTTCCTGAATTCTGTCTGCTGCAGTCTGACCTGAAGGTGACACTGACAAGTGGAGCAACTCAGTGCCTTGAACCAAAAAGTGGAAAATATTTAAACTCTTATGTGCTGTGGAAAAATAAATAAATATAAAAGCATGTTGCAGCAGAGCAGTGTATGAAAGCTCTGCTGTGGACGTGCAGGCAGCATGTGACTATGTGTCTGTGATTGTTTTTTAATCTCTCTTGTTATTTTCTGTCTCTTTTTGGCTGGTTTTCCATTTCTCTGACATCCTTTTGTGATCATTTGTATAATTTTGTCTCTTTGTGGTTGTTTTCTGTCTCTTTGCAGTCATCTGAATTAATTTTCAGAGATAAGTCAGTAAAAACGAGGGCAGGGCCTCGAGGGTTCAGGGGGCCTGTTAGGGCCCGTTCATTAATCTGTCCATTCAGTATCTGCTAATTGCCGCTAAACCCAAAGTACAGCTGAGGCTTAAGTACTGGACAAATTAACATTTCATGTTCCATTTCCATGTCCTTTGTGCACTGTAATGTCTACGAGCAGTGAACAATGTCTGGTTTCATTACAGTGTTAGAATTTTCCATGTGAACACAGCTGCTGCACATTTAGCATGTAGCAGGGATTTGAGACGACTTCCTGTTTTCTTGCTCACTCACATATTCCCCCCACCCCGCCTGATGCGGCTCAGGCTTTGCTGAACATTAGTTTTAATAGTATTTGCTGGAACATCCTGTCTCGTTATTGAAGCTTTATGATCTTTTATGCTAAATAGAAAGCTAACCTTTTAAAAACACAACGGGGCCCAGTTTCCTCTTCCACTTTTAATGCATCTGACGTTTGCTTGCACTGGTACACTGCTCTGTGATGTGGAGCCTCCAAGGCACAACACAACGACTTATATTTGAACATCTATACCAGGGGGTCTGCACCAAAATCCACCACTGGGCAGAGCTTTTAAACTCCTTTAAATCCTCCCCTCTCCTTCCCGCTAACCACACTCCCTCCCATCTCTGTCCGCGGGGCAACAAGCCGCACCACTGCTCTGTATCTGGGCTATTTCAGGAACAGCGGAGTCATGTTACTGCGCTTTTATTTCCCAACAGCAGCCTTCAACAGGACACATGCTTTATTTGAGGCACACTGAGTATTTAATAGGACACCGGGCACAGTGGGTTGGTAATCTGGCCCCGCAGCAACGTCATCCTGCTCTGATCACACTGATATCTGCAACAGGGAGACTCAAAAGGCCGCTCACGAGTGCAGCGCTCCGCACAGGCACCACGTCAACAGTCTTTAACACGGTTTGGAGTTTAATTTCACACCGATTATCCCATAGCTGTGTTTTAAGCAACACACTCCACAACAAATAACTACCAATACAGTCAGAGCACAGTGTCGCACACGGACACACACACAGACACACACACACTGACACACACACGGACACACACACACACACACACACACACACGGACACACACACACTCACACACACACACACACACACAGACACACACACACACACACACACACACAGACACACACACACACACACACACACAC
>JAUYWH010000004.1:661126-678916 GCA_034779795.1 Ctenopoma multispine
TGTGTCTGTGTGTGTCTGTGTGTGTCTGTGTGTGTGTGTCTGTGTGTGTGTGTCTGTGTGTGTCTGTGTGTGTGTGTGCGTGCATAATTGTCCAGAAAAATCAGTTAGGATGAAAAGTAAATCTGTTTCTTGGAAGTAGCTTCACTGCATCATAAGTTAGTTACAGCATTAGGACACAGGTGATCGACGGCCTTCCTGATTGTGTATTCCTCCTAATCCCATCTTCACATTGAATTATCAAACATTATTCCTCGTCCTGTGCTGTGCTCTCACCGTGCACACGCAGTTCACTAAGCTCCAGTTAAATAGCACAGCGTGTTACAGGTGCTGGTGCTGATGTGAAGCCAACACTTCACCTGAACCAGTCCTGCCACAGCGAGCGACAGATCTGTGTGTGTGCCTGCGTTCATGCACATGTCAGGATGTGTGTGTGTGTGTAAATCCAGCGCTGCGGTGAACAACGAGAGGCTGAGCAGGACGATGGTAATGCTGTCATTACGTGTTCCCGCTGACTGAGCAGAAACATCATGTTCCTGGCTCAGTTCCTTTGGCTCCGTGGAGCAATAACACCCCCCCACCTCGACACACACGCAGCACATCATCACCTCACTACACTGACAAAACGACTGAAGGGATAACGGTGGTCAGCTCTGCCACATGCTGAAACCAATTAATCCTGAAAAGACCAGTTTTTGAATTTAAAAGGAAAAAAGACCTGAAATGTTTAAAGATCTGTGCTGTAAGATTTCAGCAAAACACACACACAGGTTACAGGTTTATTCTCCCGAGGTCAACGTACCAACCAACACGTGGATGCACTGACGAAGAGTTCATGGGTTCTGTCACACCAGACGTGAGATGGATTATTTGTGAAATTCAGGCTCAAACTTCCACAACATGTTATTTACAGTGTTAACAGACACTGAAAAATCATCTTAACCACTTTTCTGCTGAAGGACCACAGGGGAGCTGGAGCCAATCCCATCGGTCAGAGGGTGAGAGGCAGGAGACACAGGTTACAAGGTGAGACGCTGCTCAGTATCACCAGCTGACGTATCAATAATTAAACGATTAAAGAGAAAAGATGCTGGAAAGTAGAATTAATGCCACAGACCTGCAGCTGAGATCAGTATACAGCATCTCTCTCAATGTCTTCAACATTTAAAGTCTATTTACAGACTGAATTAAAGTTACCATAAGCAACATGAAACCAGAAATCAGTCCACCCTGCTCCACCCCGCTCCACCCAGCTCCACCCAGCTCCACCCCGCTCCACCCAGCTCCACCCCACTCTCACTCTGCCTGCTCTGCTATGATCTGCTGCACCTTTGTGAAATGACAATGGACGCTGTGAAACTACTTCTACTCAAGCAGACGTATTTTTGAATCCTGTGATTGGTTAAGGGGGGGGGGGGCTTTAACAGGGGGGGGGCTTAAACAGCAGGTCTCTACATGAAGATCAGATGTGAGATCATGAACTGGCTCCTCTCTCTGATTAATGCAGGCTCTCAGAAATGTTTAGCGTTTCTCAGACAGCTGATTATGCTGATGGTGAAGCTGGGAAATTAACAGGAAACATCACAGCTTTTTGTTGTCTTGCATCAGCTCGTTCAAACACACCGTGACCCGTGTGCTCTTGTCCTTCCAGCGTCTTCGTATGAACCACAGAGCCATCACTGCCACTCTGCGTGAGATTAATGCTGCACACAAAGAGCCAGACATGCTGAGAAATAAGACACAGTCACTTCCAAAAGGACATGTCCTTTACCTCTGGCTAAACACATGCACACAGATTCCTTCAGTGTCCTTTATACAACGAGCATGACAGAAGAGAGGACAGCTAGCCCTGAGCTACAGTCCTGTGAAAAACATTCAGTGAACGGCTGGATTTCTCCTCCATTGTGCTGCTGCCAGGGGACGGCTGTTTACACAGACACCATTTACATGTAGTAATTTGTCAGCAACATTAACACGATGCATAATAGCAATTCAACACGGCGAGAATACAACGAGATCAGCCTGTGAGGAAAGGGCAGGAGGAAAAGTGTGAATGAGGTGAATGGAGGGGAGAAAACTGATCTACAGAGAGAATTAGGGAAGCCGGGATGCAGGGTACACACACACACACGTGAACACACCATGTGCAGGTACGTGATAAGAAACGCAGGATCATTCATCTGCTTGCTGGAAGTCTCCCTGCGCTTTGACGACCATATTCTTTTGCTATGCTTCCTTTCCATATTCTCCTCTTTCTCCCCCCTCACCCTCCAGCCAAGGCAGGGGGGGCTGGTTCTGAAGAGCACACAGATAATTCAGAGATAGAAAAGCGTTAAATGGTGATTTAAGACTTTTCAGACTCAGAGTACAGCTGAAGCTTTTTCAGGTAACTGGTCAGAAATGTAAAATGTCACCAAAGTTATTACCACTGGTCCTGAGGAAAACATGAAGTGGATCCATACAGTACAGTTTCATTAGAGTTCATCCAGTGCTGACCCGTTTCAGTCAACGCGAACACGGTGGGCAGCAAACGAAGCGGCGTTCATAAACAGCAATGTCATTTACAGAATCACTTATCAATAAATCTACATTCAACAGAGCTGAATGCACCAAACAACCTCTCTGGATACAACCTTTGATAGTAAACCACTGTAACCAAGAACTCCCCCCCATCATTATCCTTTCCTGTCCATCCGGCCCTGGTGATAATTAGTGAGTGAAGCAGATGAAAGCATCATCCTCACTCTCTCCTCTATCTCCTGACAGTTCGGTCCTTGTGTCTTATGCTGATCTATCACTCCTCTGTTTAATTTTAATCCGCAGTGTGTTTTTATCCTCCTGCTAACTCCACTTATCTCTCCTCGCTCCGTCTGGAGAGATTCACCACTGCTATCTCTGATTCCTGTTGCCCTGTAGGATGGAGTGTTAAAGCAGGATGACGGGCTCAAACCGTCACAGAGCTGTTAAATACTAGAAATGTTAATATGCTGCTCGCTTTGGAACATTACCAGACTTGGTTTTTGGTTTTATTTCATGGTTCTGGAGTTCCCTTTATATGTTTTAAAGGTTCTAATGACTGAGGGGTGTAGTGCTCGCTCTGGGGGTTCTACAACTTCTAAAGGATGTTCTAGGGTTCATTAAAAATATTTGAGGAGGTTGCAGTGACCAACGTTCTACAGTTACGTTAAGTTTAGTTGGAGGAAGTAGGTCATAGGGGAGGTTCTACAGTTCCCTTTGGGAGTTCTAAAAAGATTTGACATTTTCTGAAGGGCTGGGTGAGAAGTTGTAACAGTAATTAGAAATTTTTCACATTGTTAACAATGAACAAAGGGAACGTTGCCATTAGTCAATGTAGAGGTTCCACAGGAGAACATCACGTCATCTTCTGTGGTTACAGGTGTAGTGTGTTGACAGGTCAACTGACTGAAACAGGAGAATATCTGTTCTGTCACTGACTAAAATCTGTGACGGAAATACAGCGTAGACATCGTAATGGTCACCGAGTAGGTTCCATGGCTCTTTAAAAGGTTCCAACAGTCTAGGAAAAGAGGTTCTACAGGTTCTTCAAGAACCACAAAACAACAAAAAACATTCCTGCACCTTAACCAAGTGCTTTAAAATTTCTGAAGAGAACCATTGAGACATTCATCACGCTTCAGTCACCGTAGATACTGTACGGGAAAATAAGCTTTCTGCTGTCATTTGCATAAAAATGTAATTTGTATTATGGATTATGTTTCCCCACAAAATGTATTTTTCAAATCCAGATTAGTGCCTTGCTAAATATAATTACATAGATGCACAAATATACATATTTAGGTGAATATTAAAAGTTAAAAACAAACTTTCCTGGTATTAAAGGCAGCACACACGGTAACTATGATGCTCCAACATAGGTTCATACATATACACCTTTACTCTGCAGGTATGCTGCTGAGTGATAAACTGCTGTGCTCACATCTGCTATGAATACACTCAATAAATCAAAGAATGTGAAAGGATTACATTTTCCCTAATAGTGCACAGATTATAAATTGAATATAGGGCAGACAAATAGAGCCTCTACTATTGTAAATACATATTTATAAAGCTGAGTGGTGGGATTTGCTTCACCGCGTATAGTTAGACTGCACGAGGTTCCACACAATGAGGGAGAGAGAGGCACACATGGCCTTATTGTGGTAAGACTCTACGAATGAATTTCATCTCGTCACACTCAAAATTCAACACTTATGTGCAGCAGAGAAAAAAAAACGTTTATCGACGTTTTGGTTCATGATGTGAATTTAGTCCGAAAGGGAAAAAGTTCTCCACAGCCCACATCTAAAGACAAACTAACTGTAACTCATCCTATACAATTCCACATTTGCATTTGTGCCCACAATGTAGAATATGAATGAATATATTAATTTTCCCGACCAAAGGTATCAACGCTGGTCAAGATGAGTGTCAGATACTACAGATAGTGACGTATTCAGGTGCTTTCATTTGTAAAGGTACCAGTAGAAAGAAGCAGAATAAAAGTTCTATAAAGCCACTTCCTGATCCTCTGACATGTGACAGGAGGAACCAGCGGTTTACAAACGGGCCCTGTGGTTCACAGACAACTGCTTAACCAACTAATCTATAGTATTATTCTGCTGCGTTCTCTGTTAACACGATCTGAACAACGCTAATTAAACTGGAAAACAAATACAGTTCAGTTATTTATGTTGATGTGACCTGGTTAAATTAATGTGCAGTTGTTTGTGTAGTATTTGGTCTCAGAAGCTCAGTAACTCCATAGTTCTCACTCTCCCTCTAGTCAAACACTCCTAATACGTTGTGTGCTTGGGTCCATTCAGGTTCAGGTCCAAACTACACCAGGTCTCAGAACCAACTGGACCCATGAGGATTTCTCCTTTGTGTCCTGGAACGTGTGCAACATCAAATCCTGAAGTACGTGAAATGCTTGAAGTCAAATCAACACAGTCACAGCTGGGAACAAGCCAACACGGATCAGTCACAACATCTGTGTGAGCTTCTTCGTTTGCTCTGTACTGGAGCTGACATTGGTCTGAAGTTCTAACTGAGCATAACCCACAGTTCCCCAGACCTGGTTTTGTGCATCACGTTCACACTCAGAGTTATCAGCACTTCCTGTAGTTCTCAGTGTGAAGTGACCTTGTGCTTCCTGACTTCACAGGAGCTATTTAGTAGAGTTACATATCTGTTTGCCAGTCGCTGCTGTTAGTTGGTTCATTCCTAATTTATTTAAACATCTTTTCCTTTCAAACCAATATTTCCTTTTGCAGAAAGCTGCTTTTTAGTGAATCACTCTCCACTTGTAACCTCGAGTGCTGCTTTTACCTCCTGACATTTCCAGTTTCCAGATTCTTGTTGTGAAAATTTAAATACCAAATCAAATTCGTGCAACAATGTAATGTCAGCAGCATTTATACTAAGCTAAAACCCCCACAGTGCCTTCACTCCTGACATATGAGATGTGTAAGTTATCACTGGGCCGAGCTACATCTGTCTGTGCCGACGCAACACGGTGATTCACAGAGTCTGAAAACAATGATTCGTGTCTAAGCAGCAGAAAGGAAGTGATTGTGGTGGTGGATGAATCAAACAAACACAAATACACTAAATTAGTCATTCTTTCCTCTGAGGGAAGATGGTGTGTGTGTTTGTGTGTGGGGGGGGCAGGCAGTGTGCACATTAGAACAGATGTTAGACTGAGCTTTCTGATGTCTTTAAACACCTTTCACTGCGTCGCATGCAGAGTGATACATGCAGGTTAATTAACAGGCACAGGTGTGTTGTTAAACGAACATAATGAATCAAAAAGCAGAGACAGGTGATCGCACAACTACACAGTCCAGTCCATGACAACGTGCTGCATATCTGTATGATATCCGTGCTTCAAACACAGACGCTCTCTGGGTTCTTAACTTAGAGTTTGCTGATGAAGTCACTGATCCTGTGTGAGCTCATGTTACGCTGTGACAATTAGAAATCTGTGCAGAAGCCTGTGTAGTGTACATCATTGTTAAGACTGTGTTCAGTTAAATACGATGAAGCCAGAAACATTCAAAACAAGTGTCGAGGTGTTAGTGTTAACGACGCTGGTTGTTTTCAGCAGCCAGATTTTCACAGATGTGACGTCTCAGAAAACACAACATGTTTAAGTTAATTAGAGAAATATTCTGTGACGTGACGATGTGTTCAGATAGAACCAATTAGAAAGAGGAACAGACCCGACACAACTCTCCAGGAAAATCCTGCAACAGTTCTACAACTCAGAAAGATCCTGTGTGAATCTGTCATCTCCCCCTGTGGAGCAGCAGCGTGTGTGTGTGTGTGTGTGTGTGTTTGTGTAATTATATAATATCCCACTACGATCATTAGTGGAATCTGGGCTCGTTACTGAACTGTCTCGTTACAGAGTACATGTTTTATTCATGATTCATCTCACACACACACACACACGCACACACACAGAGACACACAGAGACACACACACACACACACACACAGAGAGACACACACACACACACACACACACACACACACACACACAGACACACACACACACACACACACACACACACACACACACACAGACACACTTTACAGGGGTTATTTTGGTTTGGATTTTGCCAATCAGAACAATTCAATTGCTGTTGCAAAGTAAACCAGTCGTGAGAGAGTGTGATGCTAAACTGAAACCCAGTGGAGTGAAACGCCTGCAGAGAGAAATATTAATGCATTAACATGCAAAAGTACAATCACAAACAAACTAGTATACAGAACACAGAGTGAAGGGAAAGGTGCCAATTACCTCCCTGCAGAGGTTGTTTAGTGTGCAGCGAGTTACACAGATTAGTCGGCAGAGAGGTAGATGGTGGTGCTGAAGCTGTGACTGACAAAAAGTGGTCCAATCAGAGCCAAGAACCCAGCCTGCTGTAAAGTCATGTTGTCCACTGAGGGTCTGTGTGGACCTTAACATCTTCTGCTGAAGTTCTCCTGAACTGACAACTTTTCCACAGCACAGCAAACAGACAACGACCAGATGCAGTGGAGAAAGAACAGGGTGGTGCTCAGTGTGTTTCAGCCACGTCTCAGCCCAACTTAAAAAAGCTGCTGCACTACGGCCCGTTATGAGACTAATACGTCGCTTTTGGAAATGTAAATCACCAGAACACTAGAATGAAGATGTGAACCTGAAATGAAGCATAATGACTCTTCAGTGTTAAAATATACACTAGGACTGTTCAGGGGGTGAAGGAGACACAGCAACGTGTCGGACACGTGACATTTCTGCTTGTTCATCATCAGGTTTCTCCATCTGTGCTGAACCGTGCTGCATGTACACAGAACCGGATCCGTCTCATCTCATCTAAAGCTAAATACACACCTGATACTGACACTGACCCGGAGCGGACGTCACCGCGGTGACACAGCAGTGAGTGGGCTTCACTCTGTGAGACGACACACTGTCACACAATGAGGACAGGGCGGAGCTCGCAGCGGACACGGTCGCGTCCACATGTACAGTAGAGGCAGTGAAAGTCTGACTGCAGCAGATGTCTGTGACGCTGCTGGAGGAGCTGTTCAGGGTGCTGCAGGGCGTCAGATCTGTTCGCATGTCTGCATGCAGGTGCCCTCTTCTGTGCGCGTGTGGCTGCTCTTGCATACATGCATGAGGGGCCTTTTGATGAGCCCCACACTAAGTCCTCCCGAGGCTTCGTCCTTCTGTCTGTGTGAGTGTTAAAGTTTGTCTCTTTCAGACACACTGGAGTCATTGCTGCAGGAGACAGAGATGCAGAGAAGGAAAAAACTGAGGGAGAGAAAAGAGACAGAACCACTGCAGGGGAGAAAGACAAAATAACTGCTGTCTGAGAGAAAGAGACAGAGTTCATCTGAATAAACGTATTGTCTCTTTGTTTGTCTTCGTGACGGCTCTCCTCAGGGAGATGTGTGTCACTGATAACACTGGGATTCAGGAAATTAATATGTGTCAGGCTGTTAGGGTTCGCTGAGCCGCCGTCATCAGTTTGTACAGGTATCAAAGGTATAATTTAATTAAGACTCACAGGGATGACTCACATTTTAACTTTAGCTCACCCTGATGTTTCCGTGTCTGACACTGACCAAGTTGTCTTTGTGCTGGAATTCAATCAGACCAAGATTCTTCCACACATTAGTTATGTTGAGAGCAGCTAGTAATTCACATCTAACGCTCGTCTGGTCCTTCGTCCAGACCCTCTCCTATGCTCCCACGTCCAACATGTTCGTTTGTTGTTGTAATTACACTCGTTTTTACATTAGATGCCAAAATGGCGGCTGGATCAACACCTATCTTCACCTTAAACAGACTAAAAACAAGGCGGTTTGATGATTTCTAGGACTCGTAGAAGCAGTGAAGGCACTAAATGAACATGGTTAGTGTTCAAATGTAAAATCTGAGGTTGTGAAATAGTTTGACTCCAGCTGTTAGACACACGTTGACTGTTTCTGTTGCTGTAAATTAGATTTTCCAGGAGCACAGTCTGCACACAGTGAGGCCAAAGGGAACCTTTAGTGGGAGGTGTCATCATGTGACGCTGTGGGATGAAAACATGTTGAACTTTCCTGAATTTATAATTATATTAATAAATATATTATATTTGATTTGATTTCTTCTTTTACTTTTTTACTGTTTGTTTTTAATAATTAAGTTTAATATAGATTTTTTTATTGTATTTATTGTTAATTTTAAGAACTCCGCTTGTTCTATGTATGTTTTATTATAGTCATTTTAATTCATTTTAATTCTCATTATTGGACTTTATCATCCTTCTGAATTTAATCGTTTCATCCAGACTTTGTGAAACAGGAAGAGAAGATGATCGTTATCACCTTCTACTACTTCATCATCTCCTGAGTAGTAGGACCAGGTATTTTCGACAGTAATACTCAGTGTACTGCTTACTGATCCAGTCTCTGATGGCCACTCATGGTCACATCAGTCAGAAACTCTGTACTTTACCATCTCCAGGAATTGTTTTGCTCTTTTTCTGCCTCTTCTTTGACTCTGTGTTCTGTTTCCCTGACTTTAAATTCCTGCCGACCTGTAATCATCCCTGTCAGCTACAGAATGTCATTCTCTCCCACACTGTGCGAGCACACAGACACACACGCGCGCGCACACAGACACACACAGCCGAGAAACAGCAGGCATCACTTTGATAAAAGAACTCAGCCAGACACAATCCTGTCTGTCGCCGTCTCTTTCTGGAAACTTGTCATCTTACTGTCCTTTTTTAGCAGAGAAGAAAGTGATGTGTGGTTGCAGCAGCAGAGCTTTGTCACCTCTGAAAGGTAAGAATTGACAGATTTCCCTGCTCGCCCTTCACTTCAGTCAACACAGTGATTATTGTTACTGTGTGAGCACCAAGTTTCTACTTCTGCAAATACACGCTTTTACCAAAGCTTTACTTATACAACACGTGATGTTATGTAAAGAAAATGATCCACTTCACACCAACATTCACACTCAGCACTGAAGCTGCGACGAACCTTCTCAGACTAGTGACAGGATGTTTGAGTGGAACCTCAGTGCGGAGCCAAAGCTACGACGTGAGTTCCTGAAACCGGTAAAACAGTAACTGTGTGTTGAACAGCTTCAGCTCCGCAGGTAGCTACATCATCTGGTTCCATCCACATCCACAGAACCCATCAACGCTGCTGTGGACAGACGAACCAACCACAGACGCTCAACTCTCCCGCTGTTATTACAGATGCTGGACTAATCATAGACACAACTTCCTGCAGACGTCGAGGTGCTTGTTATTAACAGCTTCATATTTAAACACCCGCGAGCTTCACTGTGTCCCGTTAGCAAAGAATCTGTTCCAACTGTGGATTTGTGGTTGTTAAACGATGAATGAGGTTTTCTTACTGAAACTGAATCTATGCACCAGACCACATGTGGAACCAGGTCTCAGTCAGGATGACTTAACCTCTTTCATGTTTACCAGTACACAGGCTTTAAAGTGTTGGTTGATGAGTCCACAGACCTGAACCCTGACTGAATCCTCATGTCGTAGTCTGCTTGTGTGAAGATTATCTGGGAGAAATGCAACATAGCGTGTTGCTAACAGTAAATACTGCTGATACAGCGACTTTAATGCAGCAGCTTAAAAAATATTCACATCCAACGACCTCTGCTAGAAACAAGTCATCAGTATTCAGCAGGACGGCCGGGTGGTGACGGGGGGTCAGAGGAAACTGTAGGTAGAAGGATTCAGCTCCACAATCTTATGATCACTCCAGGAGTCTGATCAGGCTCAGTGGGAGTTCCACAGTGTGGTGACTTTCTGCTCAAAGAGGAATTTATAGTAATATATCACTGATCTGTCAGTGTCACTCAAACCTGATGTGACTGGAGGGACATTTCTGCAGCTGACACCAGATGTCTGACTGTTTTTGAACAAACGCATGGTATGAGAGGGTCGGGACAAAGTGTTAGGTTAGTCAGTGTTACGATGACTTGGTCATAAAATGTGACCTGACCTTTGGTTGCTAATGCATTGAAGAAACGAAAGATCGTCTGCATAGAAATACTGCAGCATAGAAACGAGTGACTTCTGTCCCAGCATGCATGTTCTGTTCGGACGCACAGTGAAACTCTGTGATCAGATCGATGAGCAGCAGCATGCAGGAAAAAGTTCAGACGAGATTTCCTCTTTTACTCATCATGAAGGCTGCTGCTTAGTGCTCAGTGTTTCTGTTTATGATATTACTGCTGCGCTGTTATTGTGTTAATAACTTCTCAGAGCGACTGCGCGCACACACACACACACACACACACACACACACACACACACAACAAAACACTGATGTGAGTGTTTCATTCAGTATTCAGAAATTAATGTGTTGTGTTGTGC
The DNA here is from genome assembly GCA_034779795.1 of Ctenopoma multispine. Classification (NCBI taxonomy): domain Eukaryota; kingdom Metazoa; phylum Chordata; class Actinopteri; order Anabantiformes; family Anabantidae; genus Ctenopoma; species Ctenopoma multispine. Next base: position 672,040 of record JAUYWH010000004.1, read on the forward strand.
ACTGTCAACAAAGATTTTGTCCACAGCAACGCACAGTTTGAAACAGAAAACATTCAATACGAAAACACAACACACACACACACACACACAGACACACACACACACACACACACACACAGACACACACACACACACACACGAGGCCCCCGCGTATTGTATCTTATTAAAACACGTTACCTGAACAATCCCCGTCTCCCAAAACCCATTTAATTCAGCACTGCTCTGAATTCCTGATCTGCAATCTGTTCTCATTACACATATTCTCACACACTCCCTCTTTATCTACACCCCCTCCTCTTCTTCTTCCTCCCGCAGGTGGATAGTGTAATTGCTGTGGTTTAACCGGCACTGTGTTTGATCTCATGCTTATCCTCCGAAGCCTCTCGCTCATGAAAGAGATGAAGGGAGGAACGCATCTCCCAAGGAACGCCTGTTTTCTGAGTGTGTGTGTTGAGTGGGAATTGATTCAGTCTGGTCTGATTTTTGAAGTAATTCAATTATTGCAGCGGCAGCGGTGGAACTTGAGGCTAAAACACACAAATCACTTCAATCTAAAGCCAATTCCTTCCCTTTTAACCTCTACGTATTACACAGACGTGAAGCCATTTTCTCTGCTGCCTTCTATTAGATTCTCATCTGCAGCCGTCGGCGAGCCGTGCACAGAGGAGGAAGTGGACTCTGTAGTCCCTTCTTCTGTAATACAGATGGAGATAATTTAATCAAGTCTTATTGATCTGAGCCGCCTGCCTCCCAGCACCTTACGAGAGTCTACATGTAAAACAACAGTTTTACAGTATGTGTCAAATTACACAGCTGCTCATTTTAGTGTTTGCAGCTGAACATATTTCACTCAGTGCTTTGGGGATTTGATGCTAAATGATTATTGTTAGAGGATAACTGAAGGACAGCAAATAACAATTGTAGTTCATCGTGAAGCTGGTTCTACTGTCTGCACAGGAACAAACTGTTCATTTCTTATTAACACGGAGTTTAGACTCTGTAGTTACAGAGGACAGGCTCATATTTATTCACAGCTCTTTTTAAGTCTCTCACCTCTTTCTGTGTTTGGTGTGTGTTTTAAGGCTTATCTGAGCTGACTCGTATTACTGCTGTAGCAGTATTTAGCACGTCATAAACTATATCTTCATAAACCTTTTCTCTACTTTTGGTTCAAGTTGAGCAGGAAAGATTGTGTCTTGGTTTGAGTTACTCCAACACGCTGATGACACTCAACTCTTCTCGTCTTTTTCAGGACGGCAGATACGGGAACAAGCCGCCAACTCTGCATAGTCAGAGCCTCACAGATGAAGACTATTCTTCCACAGCTTCCTACGCATTCGTACTTAATGTACAGTACTTCTGCACAGCTTCACTTAAATTCACATGTGGAAGTTCTCCAGTGGAGCAGCTCAGCGGGCAGCTAATCAGAGTGTGTGCTGCAGTTGAACAGTGCAGTTATAACGAGACATTTGACCGACATCTTCTGAAATGATCACACAGTTGAATCAACATCTCCTCTGTGAAACAAAAACTGAACGTCATCACATCACAAAAGAGTCATTGGACAGTTGGGGCAGACTGAACTTAACTCCACTATACTGCAGCTAACATGTCCCACTGCCTCTCCATCAACTCAAACTGCAGAGAATTACTCAGCACAGCGTCATCATAATAAAATAGGAATAAAACTAATAAAACCAGTTGTGGTAAATGTCTCTCTCTCTCTCTCTCTCTCTCTCTTTACATCTGCACATAAACACACGACATAAGAAGAATGTGTCTCCGAGTCGATCAGCGAAGCCCATTCAGAATGAAGGACGACTGTTTATCTCGGGGTTAGAATAATGGAGTAATTGCCTCCTTTGGCACACGTCAGCAGAGGGAGTTCAACTTTTGGTTAACACGGCTTATTAGCAGTCCGTCACTGCAGCAGCGTTACAATATCCTCCGCCTATTACCGCAGCACAGCCTGCGACGTATAACAGTCAATCATCTCAAACTGCTCAAGTGAAATATGATTGCACCCTGTTAGAGCGGAGGCATAGATTAACACCTGCAGTGTGGCTCGATAACACCCCGAGAACAATTTCATACCTGTGCAATACATTTTCTATAAATAAATAAATAAATAAATACAAGAAAAATTCATCTCAGCAAGGAGCTGTTGTTTTCCACAGGATTTGTTCCCATCTGTTCCAGATTTAGGGATGTGTTACTGGAATATGATTCATTTAGAGAAACCTTTCATATCAGCAGGACATTCTCAGTCTGTCTGATGCTGATGATGTCAAAGTGTTTTATGTTGGAGTGTAAAGGTATAATCATTGTTTTTTTTATAAGAGTAATGATTTTAACCTGCAAAAGACTCGACTCTCATTTTAAAGGACAGCCTTACATATATGTGAGGGGGCAAACTCCTCTTTCAATAGGAAGAGGGCCATGTGACACATCTAACTTATTGGTAATGTCACCAGAAAAACAATGGTGTGCTTGGTTTTAATGTAACTTTATTTTATTGCTCCTATTGAAAAAACAAATGTTGTATCCAAGATGGCCGACTTCAAAATGGCCACCATGGTCACCACCCATCTTGAGGAGTTTGCCCCCTCACATATACTAATGTGCCACAAACAGGACTTTAATATCACCAACCATTCCCATTTTATTAAGGTGTATCCATATAAATGGCCCACCCTGTAGATTAAAGTGCTGCCGCCGAGCTGTAATTTGAGCAGGAAGACGTGTGTGGGACACATGAACTTTTGAACACAAACTGCAGTGGCCAAACGAGAGGAGTCTCTGACAAACAGCCCTCAAGCGGCACTAGGTGATGGTGGAGAGAACAGAAGAAACCTCCAGCAGAACCAGGCTCAGGGTGGGCCGCCATCTGCCTCGGCAGGTTGTGGTCAGTGGACAGAGAAGAGAGAAAAGAAAAGTTCTTGAGAACAAACTGAACATTATCACCTTCATGAATCAGCTGCAGCTTGTTGAATTAGACTTGTACAACATTCAGGCTGCCGTCAATTTAAAGGAGGAAAGCGACAGTGGTAACAGAAACTTAGGGCCTCTGTGTTTGCACCACAGCTCCTGGTTAGGGTTCGTATGTTCTGACACTGACCCAGGTACTTGAACTTTCCAAAGGAAACGCATCTTTGTCATTGGTGGACTTCAGTTTTTGTACTAAAGATATCATCCATATTTTTAAGCTTTGCACCGAGCCACACCAGAAGTTTCCAACCAACCAACCAATTCCTCATCCTAGACCTTCTTGAAGGGAGGAGTAGAGGAGGAGTAATGGTTCTCTACATTTCTCTCAACCTTTAATAATTCAGCGTGTTTTCACTGAGACCTCTAACAAAAAAAGCTGTGATCACGTTCTCACACTCGTCGTGAACAGATGATGTGATTGACAGGATGTGACATGGCTACCATGGTTACCAAATTTTACATACATACGTTCACCTGAGTCTGAGCCCTGAGTGTTGCCTCTCAGGCTACTTACAGGATGCCCCACTGATACCTGCAAACTGTACATTTATCTACAGTTAATGACAAAGTCTCCTTTGTGGTAAAGAAAATAGTTTCATCACATCCTTCACACAGATTCTAGAGAACAACCAACATTTTACTTGAAATAGTCTTTTATTAGTCACGGCACTAAATCTTCCAGAAGACGTCCAACACAGCGGAAACATCACATCACTTTTTCCTTTTAATTATCTTTTCAGTGACAATTCACCGAACCACAGGAAGCACACGGAGCAATATTTAGTTCTGTGTTTGAAGGAGAGAGTGGAGGTGAATTTAGAGGAAGGGATATGTTTTAAGACAACAACAGAGAGGATGAGGTGGAGGAGGACGGGGTGGGTAGAGTGTATTAAGCAGAGACGGGTCGGGAGGGTGAAAGTGATTAGATGCAGAATCCTGTCTGACTGAGATGGGACAGAGAACAAAGGCAGAAACAGACAGGCCTTAGAGCGGCGCTGATACCACAGCAGCTTTCAAACACTGATAAGGACAGACACAGGTGGAGGGAGGGAGGTGAGGAAGGTGAGGGACAGGCGGCGAGGGGGGGGGGTTCTTGATAGTGAGAAGTTGGCTCATGCTGTGTAACAGCTGCACATACATTCACACACCCCAACCCCCAATGCACACATATCCATATTCATACATAAACGCACAACCACCTGCAGTCTGCGATGTGACAGGAAGGATTTTTCAGTTACTGAGTTATGCAGTGAGAGTTACTTTACCTCCTTTGGGCAACGACACCTAAAAATGGAAAATTAGTCAGACACACACACACACACATACACACACAGACACACACACGTTGAACGTGAGGATGGAAACAGAATCGCTCTGGGCCAAAAAGTAGAAGTTATAGTGACGTGTTGTAGTTTTAGTCTGTAGAAACTGAAATCACCAGTTTTCAGGTGAAGTGAGGTCAGTTTTCAGTTTTTGTCTAAAGTCTTTCAGGCTTAATGAGCTTTGTGTCACACACATCTCATGTTCTACATGTTGGTGGAGACGATTTCCTGAGGTACCAAGGTTGATAAATTCTCTTATTCAGTCAAAATGATGTCACTTAGAAGTGCTCTTCTACTCTGAGGTGCAAGGTAATACAACAGCCCAGCTAGTCCCTAAAAGAAAAAATACTATAGGTTATCATGACTAGTGGCTGCCCCGGTGGAGCCGCTCATGGGTCACAGGTCAGACTGGTTGTACTGGGCAGCCTCCAGGTGAGAATCTGAGGAACTGTATGAATCAGAGATCAGAGCATTCAAGCAAAGAACGATGCAGCTTCTGAGTGAATATGTTGACTAAAAGACAGAAAAGCAATAACAAGGCTGTGCTGGACAAAAAGACAGATCAGCACCAACATCAGTAGGATTATTCTTCTAATGGCATGACCGACAGTTTCTAATAGAAACACATTAAATAGCTACCAAACATTGTGGAGACATGTATAAACACATGTAATTCCCCACATAGTAAATCCAAAGCGCTTAAATCAGGACATATGGGATTGTTTGGACAGTGTGGACGTGAATCCAGGGACACTGGGCTGACTTGTACACTGAATGATGTGCTCCTGTTCCCGTGAGTTACTCTCAGGCCGTGAACTATCGTGAACGATGTAGGAGACAAAAAGTCAATGAGCTCCTGTTTAATAGAAAATATTCTGCTGGTGTAGTCACCATTGTTCCTTTCCAGCGACAAAGTCTTTATCAACTCTGCTGAAGCATTTCACGTCCTTGTCGGCTCTTTGTGCGCGTACAGGAAGCCGATCATTATGTCAGATACTGGTTCTTGACTTTATTGTCTGGTTCTAACTCGTGCTGTGAATAGAAGCCATTGTGGTGATGTCGTAGAGAGCAGCGCTGATGCTATGTTTACACCATCTGTGGAGGGTTTGAGAGAATCTGATCTAACAACGCTGCCGACTCTGAAAGCAAACACAGGCACAACACAAACCTGCATCTGAAGAGGAAACTTAGCCTTATGTGAGCCGACGCCTGCTGAGAGCAAAATGTGAAAAATATTTCAGGAAGAGCTCTTTATGCAGTTTTGAGCTGTGAGACTAAAACAAACCTTCAAGTGGTTTTGTGTGTGTGTTCATCAATAAGTCAGTTCACCCTGCTACGACTCGGAGTTAAGCTGTCGTGGCACAAGTATGTCAGATTTAATGCTGCATTTCCAGCAGCAGCACTGGTTTTCACTGGACGGTCACAGATAAGAACTGGGTAAGAATATTCTTGTAGATACTGTAGCTCCAGATCATCCCTTCAGTCATTTGGATTCCACCATCAGAAACAGCCCCATACCATGACGCTTCCACCTCTGAACTTCACTGAAGTACAGTTCAGTCAGTGAGACGAGCTCCTGTCTGTGGTCAGCTGACGGTGGAGTGATGCTTCTTACACTTATGGATAATGGTCCCAGGGGTGTTTCTGAGAGTTATAAACCACCTGCACCATTTCTATCCTGCCCAACGATCTACACATCGTGAGATAATTCCAGCATGGCGGCTTCATTAATGATGCAGTGAGATGGTTTAAAAGTGGAAGAACTAGCACCGCGTGTACTAATCCAACACATTCCAATTACACAGATAATTAGTGTCATTTCATTTGTGTTACCTTATTGAGTTATTAGTCTGGTCTTAAATCACTGTTTTTTTAACAGCTGCACTGGAAATATGTTCAGTGAGAAAAAATATAGATGTGTTGAATATTTATTTCTCGCACTGCATGTGTCAAGTGTGAATTATTTAAGAAAGCTGAAACTGTAAAAAGGAAACATAAGAAACCTGTTCGAAAAGGTGCTGAAGACACACATGGTTAAACTTCTGACACTGATCAGCCATTTAAACAGTCTCCTGCAGAACATGTGGGACATGGCAGGAAACCTCCCCAGTAAAATGTTATAATGTTTAAGCTTCATTACAGAGAAACAGTGAAACTAAAAGCTACACAAAAAGATAAATGCATGTGGATATTAGAAACTAACATTTCAGTGATGAGAATTCAAAGCAAAATGACAAGAGGCCAGAAACATGAGAGCATCTGTAGTAACACGTTATCAGCACGTTAGCACGCAGAGCATTAACACAAGTAACAAGGTGTCGATGCACTAAAACAGTAACAAACATCAACATGCAAACAACACGTTACGAGTAATCAATCAATTAGCCAGTTAAGAAAACTAACAGCGTCTTACCGTCACGTTAACAACGTCAACATATCAGCCTAGCAGTCAGCGCTAACGTGCTAACGTTAGCACTGCATTAAGACGTGTTGACACTATTATCATGCTAGTCTGAGGATTGAGTCATGGCAACTGGACTTCTTTCTTAGTCCAGGAAGAAAGAAGT
>JAUYWH010000004.1:682062-696091 GCA_034779795.1 Ctenopoma multispine
ACACACACACACACACACACACACACACACACACACACACACACACACACACACACACACACACACACCTAAGCCAAACCAAAATCTCTTGCTGACAGCAGCTCATCTCACCTCCTCAATCTTCTTTTCCCTCATCGTCTGCGTGATGTCACCTGTGTAAAGCTGTTAACACGTCAACCAAACGGAGATCGGCGGCCTCGCGTATCAGCGCAGCTCATTTCTATTGATTTCATTTCCTCTTTGTCAGAGAACCGGGCGGTGGTACTCGGGCTCGTCTCGGGTCTTCACGGGTCCTGTGTTACATTGTGTGTCTTTACATTCTGGCCTCGACTAACTTACTTTCATCACCAGTTAATGCTGATTATTTGCTCAATTAATCAATTAGTTGTGATCTTTGAAATGTCAGGAAATAGTAAAAATCTGTGTTAACATTTCAGAAACCCCCAGGTGGACGTCTTCAAATGTCTTGTTCAAGCAGCAGCTCAGAGCTCAACGAGACTTAATTCACCAAGACAGGAAAACAGAAAGACGTCTATTTTATGACTTTTATGATTATTAATTTCCTTATTGTTTCATTTTTTATTCATTGTGCTTGATAAACTTTCTAGATGTGCACACACACACACACACACACAGGTGATGTTTAGCTGTTGACATTAAAGTCAGGATACGCAGACAAGTGAACAGTTGAACCACAGGACGAGCGGCAGCAGCATGAAGTGAAGGAGAGAGAGAGAGAGAGATCGATTGGAAGATAATGAAAAACAGATTACACACAGCCACTCAGCCAAACACCTGCCAGAGTCAAACCCGACGCTGCTGATTAATGGTCATTCCAATTACGTTTCACTGAAGAGAAAGATGGATTCGAAAATGAAGACGAACACAACACAGAGATAATAGCTGACAATCTGTAGCTGCTGCTCCAGGATTCATCCTTTGTCCATTCAACCTGTGGTGGAATCTAATCTCGCTTCTTCCAGAGATTCTCCACTGAGGCCGTGGCTGCAGTGTTTCCTGGCTGTGACGCTTTTGTTCCGTCCTCTGCACGGCTTCATGCCCCACCACGAGCCTTTCAGGAGCAGAGCGACCATTGTGGGTGTGAATTCAGAGTTTTTGGATAGTTAGCAGTCTTTTCACCTGCCGTCTTTACTGTCTGAAGTCATCATGAACAACGTGGATCACAGATTTATGGCTGTGTTTTAGTCGTTAAAAATTCAAGAATTCATGCTCGTAATTACTTCGTATCTCACCATAGTTAGCTGGAGGAAAACAAGTTCGACTGCACGGTTCTTTTAAATTTGTCTACGTAGGGGTACAGAGCTCTATCATCAGCAAACATCAGTCCTGTGTTTCAACGGCACATTTATGGTGAATTTGTCATTAGAAAACCTTTTTGTAACTGTGTGAGTACAGCTGAAAATGTTTTCGTGGTGACTGCAAACTTCTAAATGATCATAGACGCCCATCACACTTTCTCAGACACATCTACAGACACTTTATTTTAATTGGCCAAAAACATCTTCTTGGACTAGTGGCTGAACAGATGGTCAAAGGTTAAAAGTCATCTCATTTTTGTAAATCTCAGGAATTCCTTGTTATTTATTCTAATTATGAGTCTGGATCATTGCTGTGAGCCAGTAATCTGAGTTTCCTCTGCAGCTGGTAAAGGTCAACACATTAGTGCAACAGCGGTAATGTTCTAGTGTGGCCTCCAACAGAGCATTGTAGTCTGCTGCTGGTACACCAGTCATGGGGGGGAGGTGGGGGCTGGTTGGGGACGCACAGTAACAGGTTAATAAATCCTCTGACACATGATGTACAGTATTTAACCTGAAAAACTACTGAGGACTACTGCTGAGCAGTCGTGTTTCTGTTCATTATGTGACAGAGCACGCTGATCAGACCAAACAGGATCTGCAGTGGAGAGGTGTTTGTGGGAGTGTTAAGAGTCTTTCTTCAACTTTCTGTTAATGTTATCTTCACACCTCTTTGTAGGAAAATGGACAAACAACCCAAGTACAGTAGATCAAGTTTTAGGAGGCTCAGAAAAGGGAATTTCATTACATCTGGCACAAATGTCCATTTGGACACGTGGAAGACAAGAATGTAAACTTCATTAGTCGGCACACAACCGCAGCCATCTACGACATACAACACAACATTTTCTGCAGCTTACTGACAATAATCCATCAAAGTCTCCTTTGCAAAATATGTGGATTCCTTGTGAAGAGATAGACTGAAGAAAATGCTTTTAAATAAAATGTTTTGTCCAACCATGGCAACCGTCTGCTTCCATAATCTCTCTCAAACATATCTGTATCTATGACTTTGTAGTTTTCACTACTGGAATTGTTCATATGCTTCAAATGAAAAGCTCCTCGACTCATCAAACTAAATTCTCCAACGTGAAAATTGAAGCAGCAGTACCTGGCAATTTTAACAGCTCTCTCTCTGAGAGTTCTGGAGTCATATGCACTTTAACCTTTACTTCACTGAAGTTCTTCTGTGTTCTTTTCCTGTGAACAACTGAGTGCAACACAATGAATATCTTCCAGGAGAGACTGAAAGCGTGTCATTATCTCCATTTGTACAATTTATCCCGTCTCACCCTTCTCCATGATAGCAGCCTTTTCACCAACAGTTGCAACAGGTCATACAACTCTTCTTGGAGGGAATGTGTGCCCGAAGTCCTCGAAGACATTCATGACGGTGAAAATGAAAGGCGTAGGTGTGTGAAGTGGGCATCATTGTTGAGGTTTGTATCAGAAAATAAGGTTTTCCACTGCAGAAAAAATGGTTTCAATCTAGTCGTCTACACACAATCTGCACAACAGCTTGTTCACAAAACTGAGACGCAACGTGTATTTTTGTACTTAAAGTCAGTTTCCCTAGTTTATAACAGCAGTGACTGCGTGCAGGGTTCTGAGCACTTCCAAAACACAGGTGACCTACAATCTGTGCTGCACACGAACGACTAGTGCAGAGGTGGAGCATTGAAGCTGCAGCTGCTTCCCACGCTACACCTTCTCTGTAGACGGTATCTACAACTGAGGTTCGTCCAGATTGTACACATCCCAAGGACTTATCAGGTTCCTTCATTCTGTACACGTGCTGCTGATGACACCTGGTTGTTATCTAATGATGTACCATTAACATATCTGTACTAAAACCTGTAGCTGACGAGATTTAGCCAGGTATAATTTCTGTGGTGATTGCCGACAGCGGACTGAATATTAATGCAGTAACAACAGTCCAGCCCTCGAACCACGAGGTGCATTTTCTAGCTGTGCACGTCGATGCCTGTCAAGAAGAACATGGCCGTCCTGTGAGCGATGTGTGTGTGATGAGGAGATCGAAGATTCATACGAAGACCCACCAGATTCATCTCACAGGCCTTCGTAATGTTCTCAGCCTCTGTTCAAACTCCTATTTCTCTTCTATGTTCTTCCAATTCTTTAATGTTACAGAACTTACACAGGAACTGTACATAGGCAGGGTGTGTGCAGAACATGTATATACTGTATATATGCACAGAATCAGGATGTGTACGCATACGATGTGAACACACACACACACAGTTTTCAAAAAAAATAAGAATACAGTGCACATTTGAAATGCCTGCAGGAGTAGGGTAGAAGTGCCTATTATGAGCCATTATAGACAATTTGAAGTCATTATGAGCACTCCTTGGTGTAAATGGGTATCATTGTGTGAAATGCTCTGGCATCTTACAGACCTGTCCAACTGTCAGAAATAAGTAGAGAAGAGAAGAAGTGAGTGGCAGAAAGCACAGGTGGAGGAGGGGAGAGAGAATGGAGAGAGAGAGAGAGAGAGAAAGTTGAGGGAAATAAAAAGAGAGGAAGAGATTTAAGAGCTGTGTTATTATCGTCAATTGGCTGCGTTATTGTCTAACTGATCAATCTGAGATAAGAGTTGGGCTCAGGTCAGTTTCTCACACACACGGCCAAGAACCGAGCTCGAGCACACATTTGAGAAATAATGGAAAACTGAGCAGCTGCATACTGTATCTGAAAACGGAAAACCTGAAAAAGTTTTCTTGTGTTTCTGGGAGGATTTAATGGGTTTCCAAGGGCAGACAAACTAAGCCTGTTTATGTCCAGGCAGCTGTAGATGAGCTGTCCCTGCTGCTCCGACATCCATAACAGATTGCACACAGGAGATACTACAACATGATGTGTCAGGAGGTTAAAGAAAAGTGGAAATTAAACTAAACACCAGCAGCACGGTGGATTCTGTGTTTTCTGTATCACCTGATAGCAATGTTCCCAAAACTCATTCAATTCCGCTTCCGAACACTAGCTTATTTCCTCACACGTGGATTACTGTTATAGTGCCCTACTGAAACTGAAAGTAAGTCACAAACCAAATTGTACAACAACAAAAACCAATTCCTGTGTCTATGCCTGGGGTATTGTTATTCTAAAATATGAAATATTGCTTAACATTGAGATTAATATGTAATGAACTAAAAGTACCATCCAAGGAATATCACTGACTCTCTCATTGAATCAGGAGTTCTGTGGGGTGTTGCCGGCCTTATGTGCATCACAGTTTCCTAAAGACGACGTCGCTCAACGGCTCAATATGCTCAGACTACTGTCCAGAATCCAAAGATATCAGTTTACCCTCAGGTCAAAGACAAAAGCAGGAAAACCGTGAATCAAATCATTTCCATCATGATCCGTTGCCCTGTGGTTCAGGTCCGACTGGATCAGACTACTTGGTTAAGGTTAGGAACAGATCACAGTCTGGGTTTAAATCAGTCACTACAACGTCACACCACTTACGTCATTCACACGGGAACTAAGTCACAAAACAGTTTTTTAACTTTCATGTAGAATTTCCAGCAGTAGAATAAGTTTTTGCCAACAACTCCATCATTCACAGTGCTGTCGGCCCCCGTGGCTCTCAGCTGAAAGATCAGCATCAGTCAGCAGCAGAGGGGCAGGATTATGTTCTGATGAGCAGTGAGAACGGCTGCAGGACGACTTTAATATCAGAGGGTGATGCCGAGACAGACGTCACACAGCAGCTGTTCTTCATTACGCTGTGACACGACGTCGCAGCGACACAAAGGACAAAGACGTTTCCTCCTGTGACACCTGACCTGCTTCTGTAGCAGCAGTGTGTTCACACCAGCAGTCACCTTTGTGAAGAATATGGACACACAGACACACACCGTGTGCACACAAGCTTGTGTCGGGCTGCACAGTCGCACACTGTATAAGCACTTTAAGTGAAAACTAGAGATTTCCTGATTAAGAAGATTGCGCACTAAAATAATCGGACACTGGATTTTTAGGGAGCTACTGATAATACTGGTTCTAATATTAATACGATATGAATGAAACCAAAACAATGAGACTTTGATTCACTTTTGTATTTTCTGTAAATACTGTCCTTGTATGTCGAGACCTTTTCCTGCCAAACACCTTATTTATAAACCCATTTATAAAGGGTTTATTTAATAATTTACCACATTATTTACCAGGTAACAACCCCAGCAGCAACAGTACCAAGTACCATATACTTCCAATGTAATCTACAAATAACTTTTCCATGTACCCTCATGTTTGTTAAGTGAAACCTGATCACTGACTGGTAACTGTCCTCTAAAAAGAATGAGTAACAGTGGAGGTGTCTTCTCTACCATTTCAGTGGTAATTACCTGTTACAAGTCTCCACATATTTCCTGGGTAAATGCCTGGTAATTAGGGGGCTGTAAAAGGAAGGGGTACCCACACAGACTGTGTGGCGTTCATGAGAAACAACATTTCCATGTGACAGTAAACCTGATGCTGGGATTTTGGTGGAGAACAGATCTGAGACGATGCACTGAGAAACAGAACCACGTCTATTTCTGGAGGAAATTTACTCCAGCGCCATCTGCGAGTTGTTTTGCTAATCAAAAGTTGTTTTGATCCAAATACATGTTTTAGTGACTCGATTCAGACGGTTTCTCCTCATCTGATGAGCAGACGCACACAGCCATCTTCAACTAGAACAAAACACCTCCTCGCAGAAACAACCGAAAACAAATGTTGGATTTCAGGCTAAAAGAAGTTTCCCCCAAATGTTCGTGTGGCTCATTTTCACCCAAATCTGTCACCATCATCTCTGCTGCATCTTCAATAAAAATCTCACTGGAGGTTGCTGAAAAGACCAAGTAACGCGTGTTACTGTGGCTGTAATCTCTTCTTCTCTCATTAACTGGGAGAAACACAGCGGCTCTCTTCTACCGTGACGACTGTTTCCACCTATGCAGAGAGGATCTCCTCACACACAGACACACACCTGATCATTTAGTTGTTCAGAGTAGCAGCAATTAACATGGAACTGACTGGCGAGTTAATGATGTAGCTGCTTTCTTCTTTTGTGGTATTCTGAGGTAAATAAGGTGGAGGGGAGGAAGAAGTCAGACTTTTGAAGTGAAAATGTCACCTGCAACAATTGCCGACGGGGTCTATTATCAGGGGAGACAGATGAACTAACTTTATCTGCGGGCCTCCTGCGGTCGTCAGCGCGGCTGCAGCCCCGAGCGACGCACCATGAATATGAGGATTAAAACAGAAAGGAATGACCAAAGGACTTAGCAACACAAAAAGTAAAAGCTGTAAAATACCACAGAGAGCAGACAGCAGCTCATTTAGACACGCTCTTTATCTGCTTCCAGCAACCTTTAAAATCTCTGTCACACCAAAAGTTAGCTCAGTTTAGAACTGCCTCATTCAGTCCCTAATGTTTATCCAGCCTCTGTGCAGACCCTCACACGTTCACACTTTTCACCTTTATTATTTCCATCAGCCAATGAAAATGTCAGCTCTCAATCAACAACGAGCCACCTGTCTTAACGAGATGCTGAAACTTTAGAGAGACTCATGTCAAATCATGATGCCAGAGACGAAGTCAGTCCCAGAAAACATCAGAGCAAAGAGTGGCTGTGTAACTGCTGCAAATAAAAATCTTTTATTTTAGTGAATGCACATTTATTCATTACTAAATGACATATGTTTAAACATGTGTTTGTTGGCTGCATGTCTACACCAGGTTTATCAGTAGTCTGTGGTTTTCTTTTGTGATAAAAGTGTCTGAACTGCAGCTGGGCGCCGCAGTTCACCTTCTGTGCGTCACGTCTGTGATAAGCTGCAGCTTTTGTCTTCATGCGTTTCCACAGTTTAGTTTGAAATTACTCACAAAATGTTGAAGCGAAATGTGACAGAACAAAACATGTTAAAAACCAGTGGTGAAGGGATGAAGTGGACTCACACGACTTGTCTTTAAGGTGAGATCATTCTGTCACTTGTTCACAGACGCATGTGGATCATTGGTGACGACATATGTAAGATGAGACACATTCATCCGTACAGTGAGGATAAAAACACCAAGCTGGACATTCGACCCAGATCTCCTGTGTGTGTTGAACGTTCTACATCTCGTGTTTGCAGTGGAGTTGAGGAATGTTATTTCCAGGAGTCGGTTGGTATCTGCCATCACAGAACTTTCTACGTTAACATAAACGTGCTCACATTAAAGCTGAGCTGTTTAATTTCAAAATGCTACCATTCGACTCGACTCGCGTCTGATAACATAAACATCACTTTCCTCTGCAATTAGTACCTGCTCATGTAGCTGGTTGTCATAGCGACGCTGCATTAAACCGCTGTGATAGTACCGACACGCGGGGAACGATGCAGCTCTATCCTTCTCACCGCGTGGCTTTCTGTCACAGCAGCACAGCACATTTTCTAAAACTCACTGTAGGTGCTGCAGCTGCACACCTGCACAGATAAACGCTGCAGTTTGTGCGACATGTTTGTGTGTCGCTCGTCATCCGACTGATATCTGCTGAGCCTCGTTCATGAGTTTGTGTCAATGTGAATCTTTCAATTCCTTGTATGTGCAAACACATACATCTGAAATCACCAAGACAAAAACAAAAAAGGAAGAGTTCACAGCTGTGATTTGGTTTTAAAGAAGAAATAAGTAAAATCTAGCCTCAGTATTTTGGTCAGATTCAGGCCTCAAACTGTGCAGTAATGGGCTGGTTCAGAGGACAGACGGGCTCAGGTACAATCTGGGTTCAGAACTACAGAAGGAAGTTATGAAACACCTGTGATGATGTATGTGAGAAAATCAGGACACCCCATTAAATAATCAGCTCTTTATTAAGAAAGGTTCACATATCAATGTCCAATCATGTTTTTATGTGTCTGGAAAAGAAAGTGACTTAATTACAATTAAACAACAAAAATCTTTACACATCAAAAAAAAAGAATGAACAAAAATGTGTATTTTAAAGGAGGAAAAAGTTAGAACACCCTATCCCCTGATCAGTGAGCCTTTTACCAGTCTCTGACATCGATCAGAAGAAACTTTTCCCCACTCCCCAACACAGAATTTGTTCCAGCTGTGAGATGTTTGAGTGGTTTCTTGCATATACAGACAAGTCACCCCACAGCATCTCAATGGGATTAAGTACTGCAATGAAAAATGTAACGTTATCCAGTAAAAGTATTCATGTTTTTTTATTTTCAATTCAATTCCCAGCAAGCTCCATGTCACTGAAACCTTGTAGTAGCACTGACGTGGGTTTAGCAGCCGTCCAAACAACAATTTATTCTTATTATTATTTCTACCAGATAAAACAGATACAGCTCCACATTTAACAACATTATGTACTGTTGGGCACTTTTTTCTATAATGTGAATTATATTTTAGATACTTTATAAGCTCATACTGACTGTGTTGACTGTAAAATACCCCAGCTTTCCCCAGTGATCACTAAAGTAAGTCATCAAACAGATTTAGTGCAGTAAAAAGCAGAATATCACAGTATAAAATAGCACAAGTCAAAATACTCTAGTACAAGTAGCTAAATAAGTAAATCTACTCTGTTACTTTTGAGGACAGCCTTTCTCCTCTCTTCAGTGTTGCCTCCGTCCATCTCTCACTCGTTTTCTCTCTCTTCCACACACGCGCACACATGCACGGTCTGTGTCCTTGAATGCTGAAAGCCAGAAATAGACCAGTCAAATCAGACACCGGGATGCCTGGAGGTAGGAGACAGGAAAGTCGACCAAATTTAAACTTCCTCCTGCAGCCTGAACCGCCCCGGCTGAAGAACACCGGCTCACCTGGCACCGACATGTAAGAGAGAAATGAGGAGATATGCAGTCATCCGGTGTGCAGGAGATGGACCTGTGTATCTGAAAATGGGATCAAATTTGAAACCAACTTTGTGTCCATCAGCTTCACCTTGAAGCTTCTTGGTTTTCACAGTGAGAGAAACCTGGATTCAGAGGCTGGATTACACAGACACAGAGTTTGTGCACAGTCATCTCTGCAGTTGTGTTAATCAGAAGAGGAAACTACAGGCATCAGACTTACAGACACAGATAGTCTAAAGTCTTCTCATAACTGAATAATGTCTAGAAATCATCCAGTAGCATGTAGAATCAATCTATTCAATCCAAGACAAGTTATGCAGGAAAACAAACGACAGGTTTCAGAAACTACACAGGTTCCAACTGAGCAGCAGCAAACTGCTGAAACTCGACTTGCATGACTCACAGTAAACATCGTGTGTGCGGCGCGATGAGGACAACGTGACCTTCTTCACATTCACACAGGAGATTAAGAGAAATGTCACACTCCCATCATGGTCTCCCATCGTCTCACCTCAGACTGAGGAGCTTTTAATCACCTTCTCTTCCTCTGCAGCTAGAGGAGTTTCCTCCACCACCTGTTTATCTCGCTCAACACGACAGGATTGGATGGAAACGTGAATTAATTAGCATTAATTAGCATTGTCTTTGAATGCTTTTCTGTAGGTTTGGTGAAACTGTGAGCTACTAAAAGAGGGAGCTATTAACTTTGATCTATGATGCTGCACATGCACAGTGATGTCTGTATGATACTGTGCTTGTCGTCTACTTACCTCTCCTCCGTTTTTACCTTTAATGTCTGAGTGCAGCTCAGAAATCTCAAAAGCAGCTGAATTTCTGGATTGTCGCCTTTTGCCAAGGTGCATAAAGAAGAGAAAATAAACTGAAAACAACATTACTGTCATTTATTGCCTGGTAATAAAGATGTCCTCTGTATATCTGCTCTCATTTGTGTGACTGTCTGAGGAGACTGCACTTCACTATGTATGACACAGTGGAACAGGCAGACAGAAAATAAACTAGAATTACTGCATTGCAGTCGTGTGTCTCTGGTGAGCAGTGAAGCTGCAGTTCACATGCACGTACATGAGTCTAAGTGGATGTTTGTCCCAGATGTAATGGAATTGTCTCCTGGCGTTTCTGAGCTACAGCACTGACGAGAATAGGACAGACGTGAGGTCACAGTGAACTGGACCTCTGACCCCCTAAATCTAATCCATTCACCCCGAGTCCAGAGAACTGACGTTCACAAGAATGGGACGGGCGGCTGGACGGACAACCCAAAAATCATAACGATCATAAACAGCTCAGTGCAAAGGCATAGAAACACAGGGAGCACATCTCATCCATGTGTCTCAAAGTCAGGTTCTGATCATCTGAGTCCATCTTCTCTGGGAGACGGAAAAGTGCAGGATGCTTCTTATGTGGGCTGGATGTTCCCCCAGAGCTTTTGTTGACTTCTTGGAGCACATTTAATCCAGATTGAGAGCTGTTGAGTCCATTGCTTGTATGTTTTGTACAGTTTGCAAATAAATTTTTCTTTTTCTGTTTTTACTTGTATCTTGATTGTGTAACCTTTAACAGTTCAATCCTCCTTCAATTCTGGCAGCCAGCAACACAACAAGAAGACATCTTCACTAGGTGATCACACCAACACTGGTCACTGAGAGAGCGTGTAGCATCCAGGAAATCTGGTCTCACTGGCTCATGTTAACTCTTTTAAAGACCCCTCCTGTACTCAGGGAGCAGCACATCTTCACATAAAGTCGTATGTGTTCGCCCACCAACATCATAGTGTTAACTGTAAAGGAGGTCGTCTTCATTATTCTAGGTACTGCCGTTAGGTCCGTGTTTCTTTAGTATTTGATAGTAGTACTCAGTCAGTGTTACCAGTTTAATTATTAAAATAAAAATGACTTGTTACTTTTATTAACCGACTGCACCTGTTGCCTCCCCATCACTAACTGATGGACAATTAACTGATGGATTTGCTTTGACAGACAAATTAGTGTGTTGTGTGTGTTGACGGACTTGTGTTTTGTTCGTGTTGACAGAGTACTGTCCACGTGTCACCGTGGCTCCCAGCATGCTCTCTGCCTCACACTGAAACTGATTGCAGGCTGTCAGCTCTGCTCGTGTCTGTTTCCCCCCGTTTCTTTCTGCACATCTCTCCCTCTCTCGCCGAGCTGTCAAAGCCACTAATGTCTCTTTCTCTGACAGCGCCGCCCCTCTCCTTATTCACCCTCTCTGTCTCACATTCACATTCAATAAACCTCCTCTTCATCAGCCCAGCAATCAATAAAATCAGTCGGTCTTGACAAATTCATTTGTTGGTAAATGGTGTGCATCCCGGGGGCGCCGACTCTCCGACGAGCAGATTATCGCTCTCATTCTGCCTTTCCTCCGACTGAGAGGCTTCAGCGCGGATTCCTCTGTGACTGCGAGGTCTCTCTGGAGTTTGTGACATTCAAACTTCAGTAGCACAAATGCATCAGATAAATATTCAGCACTCCAAGAGTTGCTCATTATAAATAAAGTTCTGCTTCTGTCTCAGCACAGCGGATGATGATTAAATGGCCACTCACTGACCTGACGTAGTCATCAATCACCGAGCGAGACGCATGTAAAAACAGAGCACTCATGACATGTGGCTTATAAAGAATGAGGCTGCTGGAGATTGAACAGTCCTTAGTATATCCTCTAAAGCACCTCAGGCATCAGATATTTATTCTTAGGACTGAGAATGTGGTCTATGAACGACTATATCAATTCCCTATGCAAGCGTTAAAAACACCTTCTACATTCATAAGCTGAACCTGTGATCAGACATCAAGCATGATTAACTGGAGCGGCGTCTGTGGCCACCTGATGAATTAAATTCAATATTTCCTCTTTTAGCTCCTGAGGTCAGATTCTGGCTCTTTAGCTGCTAAAAAAAGCCACAAACAAACGAGGTCATACACAACATATCACAATTCCTTCTCAGCATCAGCAGCTGACATGTTAAGATGTTGTGGACGATGAGTTCAAGTTTATATAAATGTATTCAGGTGAGTTTGTTTGATACTGCAGCACCGGTCACATGCAGCGTGACATTTTGGGTACGCGTACGGTTAATGTGCACATCAATGCAGACTATATGTGGGCGCCATGTTCTGTAACTAGCTGCATACTCAACAAGTATAACAAGCCACAGATAGAGTGGCAGAGATACAGTGCAGTGTTACGCTGATGACACACATTAATATTTTCTAATCTTTCCAGATCCTCCAACAGACCTGCAGCTCTGGACTTTGTCACTCTTCTGTAACATTTCCTGTCAATGACATTTGACCAGAAACAGAAGAGAGGTAGCGTCATGTGGCTAACGTACGCATCAGATGCTGACTTCCTCATGAGCAGGTGGGAGTCACAAGGCTAAAATTCATTATAATATGAAATATAAAAATTTTGTCATTGTGACCTCTCTGTCTCCAGCTGGATCATGTCCTCTCATGAAAGCATCATCAGGTATGCAACATGTGTCTCATATATCATAATAATGATACACTGGGCCCTGCAGCCACAGGGAGTATTAAACATGTACATAGCGTAGAAGGGTTCAAAATGCCATTTAATTACTCACTGCCACCATCTTCCATTTTGTAATAGTGGCATATAATTATCTTTGATTTTACAGCTGTGACACTGCTGTTCTACTCTCCTGTCCTTCTTTAACCTCAGTAATAAATGAATTCAGTAGAAGCAGAACATTTGATGTTGCTGCCTGTGGATATTCCTCTCCAACATTATAATGTTTGTTTGCTGTAGAGGGTAAAATGGGTCTCTAGCCTAAGCATTTCACGTGCATATCTAAGAAATTAAGGACTTGGTCTTAAGTCTAAAGATTAGGCGTTAAACGCTGTGGAGATTAGATGGGAGTAGGTGAGAAATAAAAGACTGCAATTAGAGAAGGAGCTCAAACTGTCCACCATGTTCACACTGATGTAGGCAAAAGCATCGCTACTTCAAGAACCTAAATATAAGACAATAAATTAACATGTTTTCACTTCTTCTTCTTCCTTTTCTTCAATCCTCCTGTGAACGCTACTGTTCCCTGACACTGCTAAACCGCCATTAGCTTGCTAAAATGAAGCACAGCAGTAATCACACCATCTGGAGCAAACGCACAAAAAAAAAGTATTACAGTAAAAATGTATTACAGTAAAAATATTACAAGTGCAGACCACAAATCACAAGGTTATTTTCAATGTCAAAAACACACAGTGAAAGTCACTTAGGTCAGTAAGAGTCAGTTCAGTGAGGCAGCTGCAGTCTGGCGTCCAATACCAATGTTTGTCATTGATGATAATCACACACTTTACTTATTCACTTGGGGAAATGATTGTTGGACGGCTGCTACTGGGTTTTCATGTCTTGTTCAGCAGGACTGGGAATCAAACCACTCACCCTCAGGTTCAGAGATGACTGCTACTTGTCGCCCATATTTCCTACATGGAATGAGGGATGTGAGTATTTGGACTCTTAAGACGCGCCGCGTCACACACATATTTACGCAGATACACATCTCTGAAACCCATGGGCCGAATCAGGCGATCGACCCCTCTATTGATCAATCACAATCAGAAGAATCACAGGATAACGCCCACATTCACCTAGGAAACACCAATGACAAACTAAGCGGGCGTAAACACAAAGAGTGTATATCGAACCAAGAGTGTAACCTCCATTTTGATCAGCTCTTTGTCTCCATGTAAACAACCAGGAACTTCGTGATTAATTTCAAAATAACGTAAAGTCATAGGAGTAAACATTAGAGGCGCTGTTTCGAGCTGGAATAT
>JAUYWH010000004.1:706844-719683 GCA_034779795.1 Ctenopoma multispine
ACTCACCTAAACCCTTCGACCGCTGATGAGTCGCACGTTTGCTGTCTGAGGCCTCTGCAGCAGCGCTGAACCACCTCAAACCAGCCACAGCTTCCAGCAGTGGGTCTGTCCACACACACTTCACTCACACCCAACGCATCTCAATTACAATGCTGGACCTCAAACATAGTTGGAACCCGATTCTAACCTGAAGCCTGAAACCACCTCCACACCTTTGAAGGTGTGAGGATTGGGCAAGATGTCCTCACAAAGATGGTATTGAACTAAACTGTGTTCACGCAACCATAAAGACATGTACACACACACAGTAACACACAGACACGCAGCAGAGGACCAGTCACTGTGAGCAGTCGGAGCTGTGTGGGGAGACAGAGATGCCACATACCTGTCACTACCCGTCAACGTCACAGCCTCACAGTTGTCCATTCACATTCACGTCAAGAGAGGAAGAGGCGTCGTTAATGATGAGATCAAAACACCGGGATTCACCTGGAGATTCGGTTTTTGTCGCCCCCCAAAGAGTCAGTTGGCTGCTGAAGCACCTGATGTACAGAACAGAAGAAGACAAGACTGAATTTAACTCCAGAGTTCTGGAGATAATCGATCAATGATCCAAACAGATTTGACCAAACCCACCGAAAAAGGAAGCGAGGTAACAGGAAGTATTCAAAGACCCAGTCTACTCCAAAATGTGTTTCCTTATCTTTATATGTCCTAAACTGCCTGACGTCGCTTTATGTGTTTTCACAATGGGGGCTGATGTACGTTCACTTCCTGAAAAGCCTGATTAAAAAATTATAAAAATATACATATATGTTGAAAATTGAGCCCAATCACAGTTCAATATGCAAACAGAGCTCAGCACTGCCTGTTTAAACCTGATACCTGGAACCACTGACCTGAGGTCAGCCAGGACATTTGAATGACAGCAGTTTACAGTAAATATGTAGTTTTTGGATGTAAACCAGAACCTGGAGCTTCTTTCCACTATTTACCCAAAGATGCTGGGTTCATTTGCATATAATGAATATTCATAGATGCTAGAATTCACAGAGAGGGGCAGACCAGACCTCTTTCCAGGCCTTTTTCAAGGATTTACTGAACTTTCTCATGAACAGAAACATCAGACAATTTGTTTTTTCATAGCTGAGTATTTATATATGCAGGACTTTAACTGCACGAGGGCTGTTTTCTGTTGACTGTGTGACAGTTCATTGTACATATTATTAACGCTCATGTTATATTGATCAGAGGATTTGGGTTATATTTCCATTTCCCTTCAGAATCAACACTATGTTTACTGGAGTGGTTTCTGCTGGACCTGGCCGACACAACAATAAAACTAATCATCCAAATATCTACTTCATGGCAAAACACGCTTTCTGTAAACACGGTTAAAAATGTCTGATGATTCATGATTCTTAACGGCTCGGTACGCTTTACAGAAAGAGTGATTTAATTTCACACCATGAGGACGAGTTAAATATTAACGTAAATGGTAAAAACACACATACGTTTGTCCACTTGCACGACTCTGATGAGATCTGTGTGTAACTGTGAATCTTTGCCTGCACACCTCTCCTGCAGGAAGCCTCACAGTCTGACAACCTTCTTATTTAGATATTTACAGAAATCACACTTGTTGTGGTAAAAACCTGTATGACTTTGTCTTAATTTAGCATCACGCACACCGTTTCCCCAGCTCCAGCTGTGCACACTGGTGCTGGTGCTGACTGCTTTATCTCAGAGTCTGTGTGGTTCTGTGGTTCTCGCTCAGACAGACACATGAAGGTTTCACCAGTGCTGGGTTCTTAAACGCTACTTTCCCATTTCTAATTCATCTCTTCTAGAGAAAAAAACACACGTCCATATCAGACACTTGTGGCACTTAACCGACTTTGACTCATCTTTGGGTTGAACTTTCCACCGTGACCTGCTGGTATTTCAAAAAAGCAGCAAGTCATCTGGAGTGAAACGACCCATAGCTCTAATTTCATTACTGGATCACAGAGGGATGATGAAACTGCTCAGCAGGGGAGAAACTGGAGGAGCTGCACTAATAAAGTCACACAGGCCAACAGCGCCTCCCTGTGGTTACCTACACAGCTGCAGTGACACATTTTCTCTCTTGTATTAAAAACAACTAAAGTCTGGAACTATGGCTGTACACGTTGACTCTGCAGAACCAGAACCATCAATGTGGATCTATTTGATGTAAAAACCTGCGTTGAACGTTTGTGACACGCAGAATTTAGTCACCTACTGTGAACCTGAACAAAGTGATTTCTCTGAAAGACTGGAGTAAAATAACAAGCAGAAGGAGGTTTTTTAATTTTACCTGTAATTTACAGCATTTACCATGCAGCAATGCAACCTAAGGAACCAGAACTATGACGTCACAAAGGCGTCATCTCACTGCCTGCACAGGCTCAGACACAAAACACAACAGGTGACTGCAGCAACACAACATCACCACACAGACACACACAGAGAGCCACGGCGGGACGTTTAACCATGAGTCAGGAAGTAAGTTCATGTGACTCACCTTTCACTCGCTTTTCCTTAATATCCGCGCCATAAATACTGTCCCACCTGTACAGTTAGCTTCTCATCACCTGGACTCACTACAACACCTGAGCTGACGGTGTTAGCGGCAACAAATAACTGTTGTTTGTTACCGGCAGAAAGTTCCCACTTCTCCCTCCAGAGACTCCAGAGACTCCATGTTCACAGGTTCAGGTGATTCATCACCTGTGCGCTTCATGTGTGTTCAGTCATACCCGTCTGGGCGGGGCTACACACGGGGGCGGAGCTAAGTTAGCTTTTAGCTAGGTTAGCTAAAACTACAGCTCTAGCTAATATAGTTTACTAGCTAAAGCTTGTAGCAAAACGCTATGGCTTATATTTAGCTTTAGCTTAGCAATTAGCTAGATGCCAACTATAACTATATGATAGGCTCGTAGCTAACCCATCAGGAGCAGAAAATATAGATACAAGGGTTTCAACCATTTTTATCAAGAGTACATAGCTCAAAGCTTAAAACTATAGATTAGCCTTAGTTCAACTTGTCGGCAGCTAGCTGCTATAGCTAGCTCCTCAAGAGGCACAAAGTATGTGAGATACAAGGCTGTGTTCAGCTTTAGACCAGCAGAACAATGGTTTAGGAAAATTATTCCAAATGTATATATGATATAGTAAGACTTTATTATCTATACAGTTTACTTCATTGTTGGGTTACACTGAAAGTCAATGTAAGTGTATTTTTCCCATTATTTATGACAAAAAACAAGCATTGAAGTGATGTAAACATGGAGCCTGGTAATGATGAACACATCTTCATAAGTAAACGTGAAATGTTATTTCTATCCTGTGTTTTGAAACCCACCAATTCCTGTATAGATTCTGATATTAAAACACAACTGATCAGAAATATTCAGACAGCAGTCTTTATTTCAAGATACTTGAGGCACCAACAGGCAACATTCAACAACAATGCATGCAAGCTGATTAATATATTCAGTCAATATGCACACACTGTTAAAAATATATCATTTGAAGACATTTCAGACCTAAATATAACACATACACAAAGTAATCATCACACCTTTGGTCAACAAACATTCAAATAACTTAAAGAAACTACAACATCGAGTGTTTAAAGAAGAGATGGCACAATAAAACCACACAGAACCATGTAGGTAGCACTAATGCATGCTTAGTCTAATGTAATTGCATCTTCTGGCTTTTCTTTTACAGACATGGCTTTCTTGAAAAGATAGTGTCAAACATTTTCCTCCAACAAGGCCTTGTACCTCAGCTTGTCACAATAGTTGGGAAAGTACAGAAATTTGAGCTAATGAAACAGTAATGAAATGCCTTCAGAAGCCTAATGAAGGAACAGAATCCTTAGACAGATAGATGTTGACTCATGTTCTACTTTAGCCATTCATTTCTCATTTCTGACCACAGAATAAATGGTTTGTTTTTTGTAAATTGCACAGTTCTCCCTGTGTCTGAGGTGTTGCTTCTTACGTTTAGTACTATTAGGAAGTGTTGTATGACTGATAAGTTGTGTTGCTTTGCCTTTGCCTTGTATCATAGCATCTACATATCAAATCATATAAAGTATGTAATATCTTTTCATATTGTATGACATATCATACTGTTATTGTCTGGACATGTAAATCAGTTTGTGTGGTAACTTAAAGTCAGCCTTAGTAAAAATATATGCATTTTTAACAAAAGTTAAATGGTACAGAGGACTTGTGAGTCAAATACAATAGTTACATTCACATCATAGATACCACGACTCAAGACATCAAATTACAACCAATTCAGCCCGATTCTAAAATTACTGGAGGTCAATCAGTTCAGGATTTACAGTAAATCAGGCCTAATCTGTACAGTCCTGCGCCCATCTTTACTTTAGGAATTAGGCTGACAGCCGCTTTGTGGATTTACAGCATCATTTTGGATTCACAGGGCTGAGGAATCAGACTGGAGTCTGTAATGTGACCAGTAAGGGGCTGCAGTTAGCCCCAATTGTGGAAGCTAATTGCTTTCTGCGTTTTTGGACTTTGTTTAGAATCATTCGCTAATTAAATCATGACAAAATATCCTCATCGCCCATACAAACAAACACATAAATAAATGTTTCCCTTCTCCACGTTCGCACTGTAAACAAACATCTACACTTGTCGAAGCATCGTCCTCTTGTCATGTTTCTGGGAGATTAAGCAGGAATGGCGCGTTGTCGAGGCCTGCATGAAAGTGCTAGGACAGGTACAGCATCACATCATATATGTGACGGCACAACACTAAACTGTATGTACGCAGTGAGGTTCCACTGAATCGGTCGCAAGCAGCAGCTCTGGCAGAGACACAGATGAACGGGTTGGGTTAGTGTTTGGCTTCTCGGGGGTAAAACTCTGCTAAAGTGCTCTGAGGGATCCGCTTCAGCATCTCTTTGGGGAAGATCCTCATGAGCTGCCATCCGATGTCCAGAGTCTCAAACACGCTTCTGTTCTCATAGGCACCTGCACACAAACACATGCGTGTAAAAAGAGTCAGTAAATCAGCTTTATTCTGAGTCATTGTTACCCTGAATTTACCTGATTGGCCAAGTTATCCTCTTGTAATTATAATAACAATAGATTTTATTTATACAGCACAATAACTCAGTGATCTGTCCCACTGCACCTTGGGAGATGAAGTTTTTCTCAAACTTGGTCAGGAACTCCAGATAGAGCAGGTCATCAGCTGTCAGAGCCTCCTCTCCCACCACTGCCTTCATGGCCTGGACGTCCTTCCCTATGGCATAGCATGCATACTACACACACACACACACACACACACACACTCTCTCAGAGTGGGACAGAAGAGACCAGTCCGTGCAGTTTGAAGTAGGAGTGTGTGTGCACTCACGAGCTGGTTGGAAACATCAGAGTGGTCTCTGCGGGTCATTCCCTCCCCGATGGCAGACTTCATCAGACGAGAGAGAGACGGCAGCACGTTGATGGGAGGGTAGATCTGAGCACAGGAGGGAAAGATGAGAAGATTATGTTATGATAGCTGCTCGGCACATCATGTCCTGCCTCTGAATTCAGTGGATGAACATTTCATTCCCACATTTCTTACACACGTAGGTTTGTAGGCTCAGACGACTGTGTTCATGCATTTAATGAAGCAGACAGCAGGTGGAGACATGTTAACTGTGTGCTCCACTGGATTTATTAAAGTCATGCAATGGATCTGAAAACATGATGATGACTGAATAGAAATGTATTTCTTCTACAGAAATCTGAGCTGCACTGTTTCACTGTTTTCTACAATTCATAGAAAGAACCCTAAAAAAAGAAGCAAATTATAATCACACTGCAGATTTGCATCTGGTCCTCTGGTCCTAGTATGGTCTAAGACCTCCTAGCACTAAATAAAAATGATATTAACATACATTTTAGTTTTAGGATGAGTCACGTGCTGCATGTTTCTTGTCACCCCTGTTTACAGTGTCTATGATGAAGCCGGGCTGACCAGCTCACACCTCCTGGGTACCTGTCTGT
This sequence comes from Ctenopoma multispine, assembly GCA_034779795.1. Lineage (NCBI taxonomy): Eukaryota > Metazoa > Chordata > Actinopteri > Anabantiformes > Anabantidae > Ctenopoma > Ctenopoma multispine. Next base: position 712,907 of record JAUYWH010000004.1, read on the forward strand.
TGTGAAGCTGTCTGTCCACATAGATCTGTCCCTCGGTGATATAGCCAGTCAGGTCAGGAATAGGATGAGTGATGTCTGAGAGAAGCAACGACACAACACAACTGAAAACAGCACTGTGGTTGTTAGCAGTAGGAATGTGTGTGCACGTGTGTCTGATCGCGTGTGTGTACCGTCATTGGGCATGGTGAGGATAGGGATCTGAGTGATGGAGCCGTTACGTCCTTCTACTCGCCCGGCTCTCTCGTAGATGGTGGCTAAGTCTGTGTACATGTAGCCAGGGAAACCTCTGCGGCCTGGCACCTCCTCTCTGGCTGCAGACACCTGGGCAATAAAAGCACAATTCATATCCACACTTCCTGTAGTCGTTTCAGAAGAGATGTACTGAAATCTTGGCCGACCTCTCGGAGAGCCTCTGCATAGGAGCTCATATCGGTGAGGATGACGAGGACGTGCTTCTCACACTGATAGGCCAGGTACTCTGCTGCTGTCAGAGCTAAACGAGGCGTGATGATTCGCTCGATGCTGCAACACAGAACAGATTTCAACCTCTTTCAACCTGTTTTTAACTTACTGTAATGCTGACAATTTCATTTCTAAATCTGTCCTTCCTGGTCCCAATGAAATACGTAACATCACGCAACTCAAAACTAGGGATGTAATAATGAACAACTACAAAGAGACACCACATCTATTCCAGATAGCTACAAAGAGACACTAAACTGAAATGACAAAAGAGACACTCTAAGTAACTTTCATTCTGTGGGGTCTTGTTCCTGCGTTCGATGCTCGTGGGATTTCTCGTGTCATAATCTCTGTGTGAAGCAGATAAACCAGATTAGAACCCAGGACTGGGTTTAAACCTTTACCGTCACGTTCAGTTTGTCTTTCTGAAGTAAAAAGCAGGTGTAAAGTAAAAGGTCGTACGTGGGGTCGTTGGCCAGGTTGAGGAACAAACAGACATTATCCATGGAACCGTTCTCCTCGAAGTCAGACTTAAAGAACCTGGCTGTCTCCATGTTCACCTGGTGGGAGAAAGAAGATGAACATGGTTTAACAGTGTTTCTTCACTGTGCAGAGGATTACGCTCTTTCTCAGTCTTTAAGGTGTGTCGATGACTTCTCACCCCCATGGCTGCAAACACGATGGCAAAGTTGTCCTCGCTGTAGTCCATCACGTCCTTGGACTTCTTCACCAAACCGGCCTGCCGGCAGATCTGAGCTGCAATCTGAGGAGTGTGGTGACGTGAAGGAGGGAGGACAGAGACGTCTGGTTGAGTACTGATATCTTCCTGTAATGTCTGAGAGTGTAGGTGTGACTGTGTGCACCTCGTTGTGCGGCAGCCCCGCAGCTGAGAAGATGGGTATCTTCTGCCCCCTGGCGATGCTGTTCATGCCGTCGATGGCAGATATGCCGGTCTGGATCATCTCCTCAGGGTAGATACGACACTGAGGGTTTATAGGCTGACCTGTCGTATAGAGACGTACAAACATCACACAACAGGGCGACGTGGTAAAGTGAAACCCACCGTGAGCTGGAACAGTGTGTGTCATCATTCTCCCAAACACAGTCTCTCCTGTATTTATGTTATGTGTCTTTATGGTTGTTTAATTTTTTTGTTTGTTTTGGTTATTTTTGCGTATTTGTTGTAATTGTGTGTCTTTTTGTGGTCATTTTTTGTGTGTTTGAGACTCTACGTGGTGATATTTGTTTTTTATCTCTTTTGGTTGTCTTGTGTGTTTTAAATGAGCTTTATGGGCCTGTTTAATGTTTCATTCCTGTCTCCAGTGAATAAAACAACATTCAAATGTAATAATCCAGTATTACGATCTACATATTTTTCAGATAATATTCTAACTGCAGGACCTATAACCCAGTTTTTCTACACTTTGGTACTTCTGCTTTACTTAAGTAAAGATGTCTGAGTAATTCCTCTAACACTGATTAATAAACACTGACATACCCATGATGTCCAAGAAGTCTTCAGCCAGGACTGCTGGTCCTCTGTCGATGGGTTTACCAGATCCATTAAAAACGCGACCTGCAAGCACATCGTCACCAGACACATCTATATCTAACAGATTTAAAGGTGAATGTTTGTGAGGCTGCAGCTGTGCGTCGTACCCAGCATGTCCTCAGAGACGGGCGTCCTCAAGATGTCTCCTGTAAACTCACAGCTCGTCTTCTTGGCATCTATGCCTGAAGTTCCCTCAAACACCTGCAGAGAGCAGTCAGGCGTAAATCTTACCTCCTTATGCTTTTAATGTAAATGATGACAACACAAGCACTTTTTGTGAGTCTGACAAACCCAGTGAACATTTCCTAAAACCACGTTCACCCTTTTCGTTGCACTGAAGTTAGCGGCAGTAAGACTGTAGGTGTGGACGTAACAGGTAAACATTAACCTCAGACAAACATTTGTACCTGCACCACAGCTTTGGATCCAGTGACCTCCAGCACCTGCCCGCTCCTCTTGGTGCCATCAGGCAGGGTGAGATGGACGATTTCTGCGTACCTCGGGAACTGTTGGGAGACCAGACCAGATGTGTGGGTTACTCTACATATTTAGATTCTATGTCAGGAGAAAGGTTAAACAGCTTCTCCTGAGAAAAGGAGGAGTAACTCACAGAAGAGAAATGTAGGTCTTTACCTTCACCTGATCCAAAATCACCAGTGGGCCATTGACTCCAGACACAGTTTTATAGGCTGAGGATGCAGAAAACATGTGAGACATGGTGACAAAGGATCTCATGACTAAAAAGGAAGTGTGCTTCACATTGTTTGGGGATTATTTTTACGTTCCAGTGTTTTGGTGGGTCTCAGCAGGTACTGGATCATTTACAGCGCTAAGGTTCAGTTAAATGACAGGAACACCTTTGTGCTCATACCTGAAACAGGTAACATCATCATGATCATGGAGGATCAGACGGACTTGATTTCCGCCTGCTGTACCCAATAAAATGGATTTGGACCATGTTCTGTAGATTCGTCAGTGGTGTCTTCTGGTTTAGACTCAGCACAAACACGAGTACGTGTTCGTGTTCCAGTCGGAGCCACAAACACAAATACAGGTTTCTACCCACACACACACACATTCCAGTAGAAAGTCAACACACCGAGCTTCCGTTCAACACAAAATGTCTCCTTTAAATATGTGTTTCCTCATGATGCTGTTTTATGATTCTGATCTTTAATCATGGAAATCATGCAGCTTTGACAACTGTGCAGTGAAAGGTAATCTTTCCCTCTGCAGGGTAACGGAGTACACGAGTAAATATACTTATAGAGGATCTTTACTGAAAAGACCTGGCCTCCTCCTCCTCCATCAGTCGACCTGCAGCTGATGCTGTCTCCACATTATAAAGCGTGCACTCACTGAGGCGGGGCTGGGAGATATAATCCCGTCTCACGGCCATCACATGCTCCCGGGCGGCGGCGGCGCTGGAGGCCGGGGCCGTGCTCGGTCTGTTCCCGCTGACGGCCGAGGAGAGCTCGCTCATAGCTCCGTTCACCATCCCTCTCAGAGCCTTCATCGCCATGTTTCCACCTGCACAAGCTGCAGCAGCGGCGGAGTCGTGACAGCCCCGGCGCATGCGCCGTCAGCACACCAGCGTCACGCTGAAGGGGGGGCGGGTGAGTGAGGATCGATGGGATTGATTAGTGAATGTTTTCTTTGATTGTGTAGAGTTCTGTAGTGTGATGGAGTCAAAACCACACACGAACTGGACATTTGATTTTTAACAGCTCTTTATTACAGACAAACGATGTCAGGCTGCTCACTTCAGAAAAGTCAAATAAAAGCATTGGATATAAAACAGTTCATCAAATAAAACACTGTCAGCTTTAGTCTTCTTGGCAGAGACACATCACCACCTCCTGAATCTGACAGGTAAACACAGTGGATGGTCGAGTGTCTGTCTGTGTGTGTGTGTGTGTGTGTGTGTGTGTCTGTGTGTCTGTGTGTGTGTGTGTCTGTCTCTGTGTGTGTGTGTCTGTCTGTGTGTGTGTGTCTGTCTCTGTGTGTGTGTCTGTGTGTGTCTGTGAGTGTGTGTGTATCTGTGTGTGTGTGTGTGTGTGTGTGTCTGTGAGTGTGTGTGTATCTGTGTGTGTGTGTGTGTCTGTGTGTGTGTGTCTGTGTGTGTGTGTCTGTGTGTGTGTCTGTCTCTGTGTGTGTGTGTCTGTGTGTCTCTGTGTGTGTGTGTCTGTGTGTGTCTGTGAGTGTGTGTCTGTGTGTGTCTGTGAGTGTGTGTGTATCTGTGTGTGTCTGTGTGTGTCTGTGTGTGTGTTGTGCTGCCTTCAGGCGGCTGCAGGGATTTCAAACATCTGCTGCTCTGAACTGAAGCTTCTCCTGTAAAACACTGAATCTCTCGACACACGTGAAGCTGTGAGCTTTACGTCAGGACAGGGGCGGAGCCACAGCGTGTCAGGACGTCTCGTACGTGTGACATCATCAGACAGAGCCCGGTCTGTTCTCAGGTCAGTGCTGATCGTATCCGTTGACTCTGTGCGTCCGTCTGTACTCGTGCCTCATTTTGGGACCGGCCCACTCCTCCTCGGCTCCGTCGTAGCCGTTGGCCTGGCTGCTCCAGTGTGGGGAGTAGTGAGGGAGGGGGGGAGGGAGAGGTGCTCTCCTCCTGTCCTCCTGCAGGCGGGAGGCTGGACTCCACTCCGGCTCAGGTGGGGCGTATCTGGACCTGCTCTCTGCCGAATGGGGAGGTCTGCTCCACTGACTGGCAAGATGAGGGGCGGTCCATCGATACGGGTGGAACGGGGCTCCCATGGGGGGTCGGAAAAAAGGAGGCGGAGGGAGTAACGGTGGATAGGGGAGAAAGCTGTCATGGGGAGGGCGGTGATGTGCGCGTGGAGGAAGAGATCTGCAGGAAAGGAAACACGGAAACAAGGAATGTGTCTGAATAATGAGTTGATGTTTAGCAGCACGGCTGAAGTGTCTCGTGTAGGGATCCGGTCTTTCTGGACCTGGTCCTTCCAGATCTGTATCTGACGAGCTGCACTTTAAACCTGCTGAAATGATTTATTTGATGTGAATGAAATAATAATGAATGAAGCTGACATGGTGAGATCCTCTACAGTGAGGAGGTATCACTCCACAAACAATCTCTGGTTCTACACAGAGCACAGATGTTTGTTAAGAGTGGAAACGACCTACATATGTCGGTTTGGAGCATCTATAAATGTCAGGGGCGAACAGGACAGTGCTCTCTCCTCCTTCCTACCTGTGGTACCTAGAGTCTTTAAACCGCGGCCGCGTCTCGTCTCTGTCGTCCGCCTGTGGCGACGTGTGACACGGTGGATGTGCAGCACGGCCTCTCTGTGGCTCGTGCTCGGACTCTTCCATCCCCTCATTACTGTTCAGGAGGAACACGTCAGATATTTAACACACACTGAAAAACATCACTTTTAATGTTACCATAAATTTATGCTTTTTAATTTAAGTTTTATGTGTTTACACAGCTGCTGTGTGTCTGCACCAACAACTATCAACTGATCACTATTCATAGTGAAGAAACTCGCTGATTCTCAGTCGAGTTCTGCAGCTGTAAGTTACTGATGAGAGCTGATGATCCATCACCTCCTCTTTGGTCCACACTGTAGGTCTTCGAGATAGTTCTGTCTCTCTATGGCGTGGCCCCGAGACGAGTTGAACACTGACAACAGGAAGAACAACACTGAAGTTTAATTCTGTTAAAGACTTTTACCATCACACTGTGTTCGTACTCACAGTCTACAGCCTCTGTAGGATCCATCCCGTCAACATCTATCAGGTACCTGCAGATCAGGTAACCTGTGCGGTTCAGACCGTGTGTGCAGTGGACTCCGATCAGTTTGTCTGTAAACAACAGAACGAATCACATGTAGTTAGCTGTTAGAAGAGACATGTTTCCCAGTGGAAACACTTCCTGTTCCAGTGTTCCTCACCGTTGTCCGCGTTGTCTCGTAGGAACCTGCGTACGGCACGTTTGAAGCTGAGGATCGTAGCATCGCTGGGAACCTCGTGACCAGCCGTGAAGATCTTCACAAACAGCAGTGACTCGGGTAAATCCTGCACACAAAACGGCACCGTGTCAGTTTTTATTTAAATACTAATATAATGATCGATTAATCACTCATTATTATTATTGAGCAGCATTTTATTGAGTTCTGTGGTGAACTTTGTCTCTGCTCTGTGAATGAAGTTTATCACCATCATCGCTGTTATCACCTGTAGGTTGTAGTAGCGTGTGGTGAAGGTCAGATCAATGATCAGACCAAGTTCATCCTTTTCTGTCTTCAGTGTCTCCAGCAACTCCCAGGGACCAAAGGCGTCTGACCTTTGAACCTGTCGGTTCAGAGACTTAAGAAAACACAGATTCCCGTGAGCGTCTCAGTCTCAGTGCTCTGACGAGCAGAGGAGCTGCTCTCACATCAGTAACCTGACAGATTTCTGACCTGCTTCAGAGGAACTTTGAACGCGATGAATCGTGTCCCGTGAAGTCTTCTTCCAACAGCTGTGTAATCCAGCCACCTGTCGGAGAGAAAACCTGTTCATCACGTTTCCCAGAGACACGTGCAGCAGTCAAAGCTGCAGGTAAATTAAACAATGATGGTTTCTAAAGAAACACTCTGAACTGTTCTGCTTCTGGAAGATGTTCCCACAGATGTTCCTCTCTGCTGAGAGGAGAAGTTCAGCTGTGAACTGGAGGAGACCTATGGCAAGCCCTTTTAACATTTAACAGTCTTTACTCGAATATCCGTGATTACATTTTAGATATCTAGAAATGC
>JAUYWH010000004.1:728377-739090 GCA_034779795.1 Ctenopoma multispine
ACACACACACACACACACACACACACAGACACACACACACACACACACACAGACACACACACACACACACACACACAGAGACACAGAGACACACACACACACAGAGACACACACGCTGTTAATGACACACTGCGTTCATTCAGTGTTTATTAGTCACGGGGGGGAACAGGAAGGAACGTTGCTGTGATGCACGTATTCACCTGTTCATACACGTCTTTGCAGCTGAGAACATTCTGTCCAAACTTAATATTTACTCAGGAGTGGAGGAACAGAAATTTGCTCTGGGACATAACTCTCCTTGTTGTGTGAGAAGCATTTTAAGATGAAGATAAATCCTCGCTCAGAACTGAAAGACATGACCCATAATGATGCAGCCAGTGTTTGAACAATTTATCTATTAGTGATAAGCAGCTGTAAAAGTCTACGTGACCTTTGAGTTTGTTTAAAACGTCGTCTTCTTTATTCTGACAGTGTTCAACAAGAACCCTGATTCTCCTCGTGTCCTGTCAGGTCTCCACTGGATGCTGAGATTCTAGTGATTCTAGTGGTGTTTTAAGAGGTTCCACTGGTTCTCTGGTGTATGAGATTATAGCAGTGGGAAGGTTTTCAGACGTTATTGATGAGGTTCTTGGAGGCTTTAGAAGAACATTCTAGTGGTTAAAGTGAAATTCTACAGGTCCCTCAGAACTGATTTGTCACTTTAATGGTGATTAGAACCTGTGGTCCTTTGTGGTCAGGTGCTTCGGGATGTTCTATTGATCGATGATTCCAAGGATCTCGGATGGTTGTACAGATTAATGAAGACGTTCTATAGTTCCTTTGGGAGGTTTTAAGACTTTCTAGTTCTTTATGAGATTCCAGCGGTTCCTTAAAAGGTTATAGCAGTTGTAGTTGTCCATTACCTACTTGGTGTATAGGAGGTTCTGGAGGTCAGAACTTTACAGAGGTTTTAATGGCCGTTTGATAGGTCACTGTTTATGTTCTGTGGATAGTGATGAGACTGTTGGGATAGTTTGGTCATTTTATCACAACATGTTCTACTGTTCCTTCGTTTTTGGGGATCATTGAGAAAGTTCTGTATTTGCTTTAGGGAGTTCTGGTGGTCACTGGACACACATGGATTAGTTGTTAGTTCAAAAGGTTATCTGTCAATCAGTAGAGTCCTTCAGGAGGTTCAGTGGGTTCTCAGGGGGCTATAGAAGGTTCTGAACTTCTCCGATGTTCTGTGGGTGTTTTCATGTGTGAGAGTTGTGTGTGTTGTGTGTTACCTTGCAGAAACACATCGTAGATTTCCTCGCTGCTCAGGTCGCTGTGCACGTCCACCTTGAAGCCCAGTTTGCTGAGGGTCCGGTGGAGTCTCTTGGCATCTGACTTGGCTCCAGGCCTCCCCCCCAGCATCACCCCGGGGTGGAACCTTGCTACAGACACCAGCACGGCCCTGTTCTGCTCCTCACACTCAGCCATCTGTGTTCTCCACTGCAGCACAGAACTGCTGCGTGTTTGTTATCTCTGTCTCTGCTGCACCTGGGTCCAGATCAGACCAATCTCTGCACAGCTGTAAAGTTCTAACCACACCTTCCGTCAGGTGTCTGGAGTTTCCTCTGTTAAAGGATCACATGCACACAATAAGTCACACACTGTTGCATCACTTTGTCTTTTACCTGCATGAGAAACTCCACTAATCTCTGCACACCTGTCCCTCAGGTGTGGGTTCCTCAGGTATTTGCTTTTCAGATGAGTCAGATGCTGACTGTAAATCACTGGTTTCTCTTAACTACATCAGCCCAGGAGAAAAGTCAATCATAGTTTAATTAGTTAATTCAGGTTTATTTGTTTCCCTTACAAAAAGACTCTCATTCAACTCTAAGTAGTATTTAATCAAGTAAACAAACTTTTACTAACAGAAAATATGTGAATATAATGATACAAAGGAACATCAGTACTTTTCTGTTATTTTAATTTCAGCATGTATTTAATTTAATGTTGAATATTAATGAGAGTAAATGCATCAGACCTGCTGTTTGGATCAATATAAAATCTTAGTTATTGTCATTAACAGGCCTGCAGAGCAAAAGAAATCAATTAAAATGGATATTATACTACGTAGTGGGGTACTAATTAAAGTGAGACGCAGAAGAGAAATATTCATGTTAACATTCAGTATATAAAAAATAACTTATCACAAACATGTCACCACAATAAAAGATGTTTTATGTTGTTTTGATGCCTGTTTACTCCTTTTACTTTATTTGTGTGAAGCACTTTGTTCACTAAAGACAGATTATCTTTTTATTTTTAATTGAATTTTGAACATACGAAGTGCAAGAAACGCAGAGCTGCCATAACGAATGTTCTGCGTGAGTCTCGAGTTCTGTGTCTGAGTCGTTCTTCTTTAAAGTGTCATGTTTGTGTTTTTTCCTTCTGAACAGAATAAACCAGTGTGAGAAGTGTAACAGCTGAAATTCTCTTCGTTGTCTGAAGAGGGGGCTGCTGCTACATCGACCTCATTTTTCTAATGAATTAATATCAAAGTCATTTTCAGTCCAGCTGCACTGCCGGAACTGGACAGAACGAGAAGTTAAAGGACAAGTTCAAGGCACTGAGAACAGCATTTAGAGACGGTTTTATTTATATTACTGTCCAAATGAAACAAGTTAACTATGATGAGCTGTTTGCAGTGTACAGACAGAGAATCACGGTTACTGAAGAAAACCTCTGCAGCTATGAGGAACATAATGTGAAGTGTAGTTAACACTGAATCTGACGACGTGTCTGATGTCTGCATGTTCAGACTTAACTAATCCAACGCTGCTGTCATTTTGTGGCATAAACTGTAAATATTAGTTTTTAAGTGTATATAATATAAGTGTTTTACAGTAATTTAAATTCCTCCATGAGGTGTCGCAGCACGTATTATAACAGGCAGATCAAAATGAAACTGAGGAAAACTCCCAGCACCACATCAGAACTCAGTGAATATTTATTAACACAGAAGAAGAACCAGAAAATAGTTTTACAGTCATTACTACCAAGTGAAAAAATCATCTTGAACAAACCCCAAACACCTCGTTGTCATTTACAAGTTCAGGAAACGTTATTAGAAAATGTGACAGTTGAAAAAATGACACCATCTGATTGTTGTAGTCAAATATTGACCAGTTATTCGTCCGTTCATACTAATAGAAAACGTGATACATGTATAAAAAAGTTAAAAAAAGAAAGAAAGCTTATTTACAGCATGAATAAAGATACGAATCATCCACAACTGTGATTTCACTGTTTTTATTTCTTTTAATCAGCTCCTCGCAGCTGATTGGTTCTCCTCAGAAAGAATGGCTGTGATTGGTTTAAGGCACTGTGGGAGCTCGCAGCTGATTGGTGAGCAGAGGTAGGAGGCGGGAGGAGGAAAGGAGGAGGAGGAGGAGGTGGTGTACTCCTGGAGGACGCCGTGAGGGGCGAGGAGGTGGGCGTGTCAGAGGAGGAGGATGGGGTGGAGGGTCCAGGAGTGACGGTGTTCCTGCTCAGGGGGTGGGGGGTCCTGTGGGGTTTGGTGGTGAGGGACAGCGGCTGCAGCTGCTCGGCGTAGGGCGACGTGTGTCCGCCGGACGAGTGCGTGAGTTCGGTGTGCGTCGGGGCCGGGGCGGCGGGGGAGGCCAGCGCCGTGGTGGGTGTCGCCGGGGAGTCCAGCGAGGAGGCGGGGCTGGCCTGGGACAGGTGTGTGTGCGTCAGGTGGGAGATGGTGTGAGGCTGCGTCGGGGGAGGGCGGGCGTGCGTGTGCGCGGTCTGCGGATGAGGCGTCTCCTCGGGTCCGGGCGGGACACGAGGTCTCTTGAGCTGCGGGGAGAAATCTTCTGCTGCTGCAGAATCTGAACAAGGGAAACACAACGTGAGATCACCGGGCGCGTGCAGCCCACCGCTCAGTCTGACAGGTGCGTGTCGCTCTAACGTCTGACCGCCTGCACACGACAGTTTCTGAACAAACACAGGAGACGTTTAACGAACGTCTGCAGATTAATCACAGAAATGTCATCGTACCTTCAGTTTCACTCTTCACTCTCTTCCTCTTCTTCTTTTTACCCTGAACACACAAAAAACAAACACACAAACACACACACGTTCAGCTGAAAGTCTGATGATCAGTAAACAGAGCTGGGGGGTGGAGGGGGGGGGGGGGCACTCACGTAGTTGTCTCTGGCCGACCAGGTGGGGTAAAGCTTCGCGTGGAGGAGTTTCTCTTTACGAGCAAGTTCGTAATATTTGGCCTGGTCCTCCTTCGACAATGAGTGCCACTGAGGAGAGACGACAACGTCACAACGCCAGTCAGCGCGCACACACACACACAAACGCACACACAGACACACACAGAAAAAAACACAGAAACACACACAGAAACACACACAGACACACAGACACACACAGACACAGAAACACACACAGAAACAAACACAGACACACAGACACACACAGACACAGAAACACACACAGAAACAAACACACACAGAAACACACACAGACACACAGACACACACAGACACAGAAACACACACAGAAACAAACACACACAGAAACACACACAGAAACACACACACACACACAGACACACACAGAAACACACACACACACACAGACACACACAGAAACACACACACAGACACACACAGAAACACACACACACACACAAAAAAACACAGAAACACACACAGACACACAGACACAGACAGAGACACACACACACACACACAGACACACACACACACAGAAACACACACACACACACACACAGAAACACACACACACAAACACACACACAGACACACACAGAAAAAAAACACAGAAACACACACAGACACACAGACAGACACACACACACACAGAAAAAAACACAGAAACACACACACAGAAACACAGACACACACACACAGACACACACACACACAGACACACACACACACACAGAAACACAGACACACACAGAAACACAGACACACACAGAAACACAGACACACACAGAAACACAGACACACACAGAAACACAGACACACACACACAGACACACACACACACAGACGATGGTTTTTAAAGAATTTGATGTGTTAACAGATGAATTGAAGAACAAATGATCCAATAATAAATAAAAACAGTAAAATGTTGAGGAGGAAGAACCTGTAAGTGGAACCTGTCATCGTTTCTCCTCGTGTGAGGTAAAGCGTCCACACTCACCCTCTGTCCCAGTATCTGGTTGATGGTGGCGCTCTCCTTCACTTTGCACTGAGCCACCACCTTGGGCCGCTCCTCCCTCATATACAACATGAACGCGTTGAGCGGCTTCTTGATGTGAGGCCTCCTCTCGTCTTCTCTCTCCTGCTGAGAGTCCGACTCCGTTCTGCAGAAACACAGCACAGGGTCAGAGACGTGTGACGTCTACATAACGGACGCTACGGACGACTCGTAAGTGGAGGTTGTATTCTTAAACGTGTGTTACCCAGGCTGGCTGCTGCTGCCTCCAGGCTCCTGCTTCACTGCTGTGGGCACGATGGCCTGGTGGGGAATGGAGGACTGGGGGGTCGGTACCAAGCGTGGAGAGAAGCTGCCCGACACCAGACTGTGAATAAAAAAACACATCAAACACAGATCAGTGCTGTACGGTCATCACCCTGCAGGTATCATTCGTGTGTCACACAGAGAGTTCGTACCTCGACATGGAGGCGTTCATGGCCAGAGCAGCGGGTGAGAATCCTCCTGCGATGGGGTACATCGACTGCCCCGGTCTACACAGACAAAGACTCGCTGATTCTTCATGTACAAGTCACAGCTGTTGTGTATCTGTACTAACAGTATGTGTGGTTTACTCACAGCCATCCGAGGTGGTGTGGGATCTGAGCCATCCCCCCAGGAGAGACGGGGTAACAGGCGGCATGTGGCGTCCTGGACAAACCTGCAGTACAAATGCTACTTAAGTACATCTGAGTCCCAAATGCAGGTGAAATACCAGATGATATGATATTATTCTAAATACTGCTGCAGCTGGTTTAACAGTCTACAAACTGTTCTGAATCTAATAATGATCATTTAAATGACTCCACAGCAGTTCGTGAATTAAAAGGATTAGAGTGGAGGGCAGGTGAGACCGTCTACCTGTGTCAGGAGAGAAACCAGGTGAGGCCCTCTGAGGTGAGAAGGCCTCTGGGCTGTAGGACAGGAGTGGGTGGAGGTGGGTCATGGGGGTGTGCTGCACCACCGGGACGCTGTTAGACTGAAAACAAACAGAGGACAGGGGATTGTTAAAGCTGCAGTTCTATCATCCGTCCACAAGGTGTCAGACTTTACCTCTAACTTGATTTGTGGAGTTTCTTTTTTACAGCAGTTCGAGGTTGACGAACCTCTGTGACGGTTTTATATCCAACATACAGAACAGTCACTACTGTTTTTTCAAGGAAGTAAAAATATTCCAGGAAGTTGTAAATTGTAGTTTGAGAACATTAACTGATAAAACTGATGGCAGCTCGTTTCTTCATTTTAGTTCTTATCTCTCAGCTTTTCTGTCGCCTCCTGTTTGGGACTGAAGAAGCTGGAAATGGGCCGAGCCTGGTGGGCTGCAGTCTTTTGTCCTGAACTACACAAATCACAAATCAGCAGCTGGAAAAGGTTCATTGTTCCACGGAGGGAAACGTGCTGTTAGCTGAGAGTGAAGGATTAACGTTCGCTCGACTGATGGACACAGCTGGATTAAAACCCGTCTTCAGTCCAGTGTCTGTGTTTGAGTAATACTGATCAGCTTTGTCAGGAGCGAAGCTGCCGTTATCTGAGTTTTGTCATGAATACGACATGTGGCAGACAGCAGAGAGCAGGATCGTCACACTCGCTAACGTGATGAACTTCAACAATCTGAGCTGTGCAGCAGCTGGTTTTGATGTTCACTGTGTTTGGAGGCTTCTGTGCTGTAAAGTTTCACCTCTGCTGTCAGCTGAGGTTTTTGGACACAGTTTGAATCACTGCTGCTTCACGTGTCTCAAAATGTGACGTGTCTGAAATGTGGCTAATAAACGACGATACACGAGAGTGTTGTTAACAAATTCAAGTTTCCACGAGTGACCAGCGACCAGGATAAAGTCTCTCAGGTCTCAGCCTGAACGATACGATGATAAATCATCATGTTCATCGTGGATCTACACTAAAGCAGCCAGAACGCACCGACCGCTGGTTACCTGACCACAGTCCGCTGTGCATGCATGATGCCTTCTGTTGTTCTTTTTGAGAGTTAACATCACACGCTCACACATGAAAACGTCATGCCCCGAAGAGTGTTGAAACTAAACGCTCCTTTGTCATGAACACCTGCGTAGCTTTGGGTTGCAACACAAAAAACAAAACAAAACTAAGAATGTGTGAAAAGAGAACAAAGATCTTCTGAAGTGTTTCAAATAAAAACATTCGGTGAGCATCACATGTTTGGTGTCGTCATGTGCAGCACAGGAAACATGGACAAGAGGAAGAACATGAAGCTTTGGAGGAGACGACAGGAAGCATAATTTTACCAACGCCAGCTCAACAGCTGGTTCGGAGCCATCGCTTTGTTTGGATCCAGTTCTCCAGGTTTCCACGGCCAAGAAGACTGGCACCAACACCGGTCTAGAAGCAGGAACCTCTTGTGTCAGACGCTGGATAAAAATCACTGTTTCACCAAGCTAACAACGTCACAACACCAACGTCCTGTGTTCAGTGTTAACAACAATCAAAATGTGTAACGACACAGCTTCATGTCCAACTTTGTGACTTCTATTACATATGAAAGCCCGTGTGACGTTTCTGTTCCAGGGAAAAAGCTGAGGGAGATGCACACGAGTGAAAGTGAAGTTATTCAGTGTGACAAGCTTTGAGCTTTTTACTGGAATGTGCTAAACTGAAAAACATTAACACGATAAAATATTTTCAGATTAAAACCTGCAGATTTCTGTAGCTCGTCCTCCCCACACAGAGACGATAGATCATAGTGTGTTGTTAACCAGGTCTTACCAGGTGTGTAGGAGTAGCTGAGTCTCTGATTGTTGCTCTCCCAGGTACATCGAGCAGAGGCCACTGAAACGGCAGGTACTGTGGGGGGAAAGGGGGAGGTTAACCAACCATAACAAACCAGTCATGTTCGTGATAAAACAAATCTTCCACTCTGAACCGACACGGGAAGCACGTTAACCACAGGGTGGGGGGGTCTCTGAAGCTATTACTTCATAGATATGTGGGATTTTTTTAATATGCATAATGAAAATAAATATTAATATGATAAATAAATAAAAATATGAGATTTCAAAGAATTCACTAAAATCAACAAAGACGCTTTAGCAGGATTTTTTTTCCTCATTCACATCAGCAGCAGCGTGCGATGACCTGGAAACATCCGAGTGTGCAGGATATTGTGGTGATTGCTGAGTCACACATCGTTATCTTTGATAGCAGGTGAGATAACACGGTTCAGTGTTGTTCTTCTCCCACATGTTGACATTCTTTCTGCTGTTCAGACTGAAAAGAGCGACGCCGCACAACAGACACTCTCCCACAGCTTTGCAGACGAGCGAGCACAAACACACGACTCACGTTCTGGAGAAGAAGAACTTCACTGAGCTGGAGGTCGAATGAAAAAAAAAAATCACCACACAGACACTAAGTTTGGACAGTGAGTCGTCAGCGTCCTCAGACAGCGTGTGTGTGTCTGTGTCTGTGCACTGAAGCTCAGACAAAGAGCTAAGTCTTAAAATTTGCCTTCACCCTGCCCCCATTTCCCACACACGTGGATTCTACCGGCCCCCAAAGCACCAGTGTCCAACTGTTGACCAAGATGTCTGAATCAGAGTGCCGCCCCCTCCCTCAGACAGATAGAGCCCCACAGAGAGAGAAAAAAGAAGCTTTTGGTGCTTATTCAACTGTGAGGGACGTCAACAGCCTCACGACTGTGACCTCTGACCCCAAACAAGAGAGGATCCAGAGAGACACTGGGACAGTGGCTGTTTTTACCGCTCATCATCGCGATCATAAGGAGACTGTGACATCATCACACGCTACAAACCTGTTAACACCAGGTACCAGAACTAAAGCTACATTCAGGTTTTCTCAGCACGAAACAACGCAGACGTTCCCGTCTAACACAACATGACATCAACCACCAAGATGCTGCGTTGGCCAATCACGTGCATTCCAAGGATGAAACGGTTTCTGGTGCAAAAACCTTTTGGAGTTGTGCAATTCTGTCTGTCAGTGTTACAAACCACTGTGCTGCGTTTTAATGCCCAATCAGCTTTTTACTGTCTCTGGAAATCCCGACAGTGTTTCACTGTATGACCAGCACATGAACCCCCCAGAATACATCCAGACCCTAAACGGTGTCTGAGCGTGATCTTTACTTTGTGTGTGTATATGAATGAACCCTTTGTTAGGCCCCTTGAAACACAGATGGCCTACACTCAGTACTGTCCCTGAATGCAGCGTACCAGAACAGCAGCTGATAGACTGCTGAGCTGCTCTGGACTAAATATGACTCTTAACATAAAGCCTGCACACACAGGCAGGTTTCAGGTCGTCCTCCAACGAGAAATAATCAGATTTAAGGGGCCCTGGTCGAACACTGCGTTACATAGCACAGGAGGTCACAGCTAAAAGAAACTCAGCCCAGCTCTTACTGAGCTTGATCGTGAGGTCCCATCTCATTTTTAGTATTTGGAGCACAGCTTCCTGCTGCTCATCAGTCTCACAGTATCGTTTTCAGACGCAGCTGTCTTCAGGGAAAAAGCTCTAAAAAGTCAGTGTCCAGATAAGAACCAGTTAGAAACAAGCTGGTGGACATAATGAAGCATTTACCAGTTTAAGAGCGAGATGTGTCCCTCAGGAGCTGCAAACTAAAAACAGAGGGAATATTGAACTTCGATTCATTTGTTGGACATAAACACGACTCTTCTGCTCTGGAAGTGGCTGATGTGTCATCAGACACCTGTTTGATAAATTCTCTTAATCCACTTAAAGGCTGATAACACGTCTGTTGTTTCAGCTTAAAACATCTATTATTGTTTCTCCTGCTTCTTTTTAGAAAACTCAAGGTTAAATCATGCAGCCAGACAGATCAGAAGATAGTTCTGGTCCAGAAAGCATCATTTAATGATGGTGTCCTTTAAAAAAACACCACCGAGTTGTGTTTAAGACAGACGTGGAAATAAATATTATTTACATTTAACACAACAAGAGTGATACTTGTGTAACTGAGGCTGCAGGAAGCATGATGGTGAAAACATAGTTTAACAGTGAAACAAATGTCCTCAGTCCACACAAGGAAGCAGGCAGCGAATAGGAAACTACTACTAATTACATTTTCCCCTCAAAATGACTCTTATCTCCAGCTCATCTTACTCTGCTCCAGACAAGCTCTCTACACCTCCCCCTACTGCTGCATTAAACCCCATGACATTTGTAGACCCCTGCCTGGACATACACACAACTACAGTAGTGTGAGCAGCACACACACACACACACACACACACACACACAGAGAGCTACTCCACAAGGCAGCCTCATCCCGTCCCCCATTCAGAGGCCCGAGGAAGCTCTGGCTGAGAGTGCTAACTGGATCCAGCTGTTGGAAATACCGGGAAAATCAATACACATACACACACACACACACACACACACACACACACACACACACACACACACACACACACACACACACACACA
>JAUYWH010000004.1:757894-803745 GCA_034779795.1 Ctenopoma multispine
GATTCATGTTTGTGGCTGTAATGTGACAAAATGTGGAAAAGTTCAAGGGGGCCGGATACTTTCACAAGGCACTGTAACCAGAGCCATCTGCTGTATGTGAGTTTTTTGTTGTGTTTGTGACAGGATTCATCAGAAGCAGAGAGAACAAGAGGAGCAAAGAGCGAGAGAGCAACAACAACTGGTGAGCTGAACCAAAATCCTGCAGAATAGGAGTGAATGATTCCTACAGCAAGAACTGTGTGTGAATCTGAGGCCTCGTTTGTCTTATCAGGCTGTTCTTCATATTCTGCTTAATTTAGGGGTTTATAATTTATTTAATTATTAATTTTAAGTTAAAAAGTACAAATGCATGTTATAAAGCCTTTGAGATGATGCACTGCTCACACGTCTGCAGAACTGCAGGTTCCACCTTAAAATGAGGTTAATATAATAATATTATATTATTATTATATGAATATTTAATGTGTCTGTTTTAGAACCAGCAGGACAAAGACCACACGAGGAAAAGCATCAAGTCTGCTGCATCAGTGCAGAAAGCCAACGTGAGTATAAACCATTCACCATAAATATTTTGAAGATTTTTTATTAATAGAAATGTTCATGTTCATTCACAGGAGGCTAAAGCTCTTATTTCTCAGAGATCATTTGATCCCAGAGACATTTTCAAACAGAGGGAGCAGAGCTTTGAAACCAACGAGACTCCTACAGCATCCAGGCCAGGTAAACACCACTAACCTGGAGACACATGAAGCGATTCTTTCTTTTCATGCCTTCACTCACTTTCACCCGCTGTCGCTCAGGGAAGCTACAGAGTCCGTTTCTGTCCCAGAAATCCTTTGAGAGAGAGACTCCAGCACAGCCTCAGTCTCCAGCTGCTGCAGCCCCGGTCTCGTGGAGGTCCCACATGCCTTCTGCTTCTCCTGGCTCACCTGTCTCACCTGTGCTGTCTCATTCGTTTGCTGCAGCTGTCTCCCAGACACCAGCAGAGACAACACGCTCACCTGTTCAGCCTGCAGGTCAGACACACAACAAACAATGTGTTTCTCACCACCTTTCCCTTTAACTTTCCGTCTTTCTGACACGAGCTTTGTGCCGGACACCTTAGCTGTGTCTCTGCCCAGAATTGATGTTTGGCTCATCCTCATGTTTGAGGATTCATTTTTGGATCCAGCAGTTAAGTGACAATATTCATCATGATGTTTTTCCAAAGGTCCTTGGCCTTTATACAGCCTGACTGTTGTCACAATATGGTGACAAGATGGTGAAAGAACTTAATTCTTTGTATTTTGAAATAACAAAAATTTGGCTCGTGAGTTTGGCACAAATGAGACAAAACGTAACAGCATCCAGGCCTGGTAGACACCACAGAACTGAGTGAACAGCACCCGATGAAACACAAAACGCTCATAATTATACTGTGTTCTCATATTTTTACTCTGTGTCTCTCAGGGAAGTTACAATCTCAGAAATCCTATGAGAGAGAGTCTCCAGTGCGGTCACAGTCTCCAGAAGCTGCAGCCCTGGTCTCATGGAGGTCCCACCTGTCTCCTGATGCTCATACACCAGCAGAGAAAACACACTCAGCAGTGCAGCATGCAGGTCAGACACACATGGTGATAATAAAAAAGAGACAAATAACCAAATAACCAACAGGAGTTTCAAAAAAATCTAAATTTAGACACAAAATAACTTAAAACACACGATGTGACCAGAAATACATTACGGACGACCACAGATGGCAGGTGGCGTTTTACCAGGGACCTGTTGTCTCAGGATCCGTCCATGGTTTTGTTAAATAAGGTGACATGACCCACTTTGTTATTTCTCCACGCAGAGGAGGAGGAGTGGTCGGATGAGTTTGATGACGCAAATGAAGCAGGTCCAGGTAGGAATCATAATGTGTGTGTGTTAAAAATATCAAAGTCAACTCAGACAGGAGACATTTACTGACTTCCAAATATCTTTTACAGGTGAAACAATCAAATTAAATACTAAAACAACAACATACTGATAAACAGGAATTATAATGAGTATTTCTCACCCTGGGATCGAGTGGTGACCTGCCCAGGCTTTAGGTGATGGGTGGATGGATGTGAGCACCTCCTCCTGCAGTTAATGTGAATTTTCTCTACCTACAGAGCAAAAGCCAAATCAGGAGAATCTGTATGATTCACCAAAACCAGCCAGGACAGAAGAGGACCTGTATGAAAATTTTTACACGGTGAGTTTGTCTCTGACGTTCATCGTCATCGCTCCACGTGGTGACCGTGCCTCTTCCTCGTTGGTCTGACATGTTTCATCTCTCCTTCGAGTCCAGTTGCCACCACTCAGCTGGTTCTGATCATTTATTTCTTCACATTTCAGGCTGCAGACTTTGGTGCAGTTACCAATGGAGAGAACATCTGTGCCGTGGCTCTGTACGACTACCAGGCTGGTAGGAACACGCACACAAACATGTCCACGCTCCATCCAAAGTGAAACTAACTGTAAGCAGAGACTGCTGTGCCAAAAACATCACGTTTATTATGAAGCTTTAAAAGATCTAAATGGATCTGAGACAAACGTTCAGAACTTCATCTCCTTCTTGAGGGTGGAGGTTGTTGGTGATGTCACTGTTTTTTTCACAGCTCTCACAATTCTTCGGTGATCTGCTGTTGTTTTGTTTGTCTGACCTGTTCTGTGCACGTCGCTCAGTGCAACACTCAGTGTCTCTGACTGGTTCTCCCTCTTTTCTTAAATTCAGTATTGTAAACTCTCATCAACCAGAGATAACCAAGAGAAGTCCTTTAGAGCTAAAATCATATGTTTTATGTTATTTAACGGATCAAGGTGTAAATAGCATAAAATTAAAATAAAACTTTTGTCTCATATTTACCTTTTTGAGCTTAAACCCAAAGGTCTTCAGTGAACAACAAATACAAATAGACTGTCCTTGTAATTTGAATACTTCCTGGAGTGAACTGTGTACTTATTCCTCTCCTCCACAGTGGACGACACTGAGATCTCCTTTGACCCTGACGACGTCATAACCGGGATAGATATGGTGGACGAGGGATGGTGGAGGGGTTATGGACCCAATGGACACTACGGCTTGTTCCCTGCAAATTATGTGGAGCTGCTTCACCAGTCCCATTGATTTTAATCCTACAGTTCTTATACAAACACTTTTATTAAACAGAAAAAATGCTCTTAAGATTAGTAAATATTTCGTTGACATTAACTCATTTGTCTCTGTCCAGAAGTTATTCTTTTACAGCACTGGATAAAATACGCTTTAAAAAAATCAAAAATTATAATAAACAGTTATTCTAAAAAGAAGTGTGTAGTCCTTGTTTTGTCTGTTTAATAAATCAATTATTGACATGATATAATAAATATAAAACATTACTGCATGTACATGTGCCTGCTTCTTAATTAAACCGGTGTAAAACAATCAAACATCACATTTATAAGATACATAGAAATAACAAATACAAACATTTACCACTGAAAAAACATTAGAGACCAATCGCTCGCGTCGAAACCAGGTGACGTCATATACGTGCGACCAGTGACAGCAAAGAAGAAGAAATGGCTGCAAGGTTACTGCTGCGCTCTGCGGTTAGAGCCGCTACGACCTGCCGGGCTGCCCCGGTTCCTGCTCTGAGCCGCGGCATGGCGGCTGGAGGTGAGGACGAAACAGACACCGGGACTTTACGTCTGAAATGCGGGTGAAATAAGATTTAAAAGAGGGGTTATTCGTGTCAAGGACAGATAAAACAACCACCGGCGGAATACTTCCTGTCGCTGTGATAGCGTTTGGTCCAATACAGACCACCAGACCAAACCTCATTTGAAAATACGGATATTTTATTAACTGTAATGTGTAGCTCATTTATATCTTGTGACACATGAAGGAGTCAATGTGACAGAGTTAGACTAAAGCTTCGTTCAATTCGGCACGTTATTGCTCTTTATTTTTTATTTCCACAGACTAATTAGTTTGTTCCTGTTGTTGATAAGCTGTAAGAAACTCAGTCGATGTGAGAGAAGTGAACCGTAACATGAGTTTAATGTGTTTGAAGGAATTCCTACTGATGAGGAGCAGGCTACAGGACTGGAGAAGATCATCATGAAGGCCATGAAGGAGGGAAAGGTGTGACTTTTAAAGGCACTGCTCTCTCTGTAATGTTTGATTAATTCACTTAATTAATGCTAAATAATGATAAATCCCCCAATCAAGAATCAGGTCTTTAATCAGTTTGGGAACCTACAAATATAAAGTGATTAAGAAGTAGATTTATGAATGGATTTCATATTTAATGGCTGTTATTTGTTCGTCAGCGAGGACAACACAGAGAATCAGTAAATCTGACCTGACTCTTTCAGGATCCCTACAACATGTTGAAGCCAAAAGAGTACACTGGTTCTAAGGCCGACCCCCACATTGTTCCCTCCATCACTAACAAGAGGATCGTGGGATGCGTCTGTAAGTTACTCTTTATTTCTTTTACTTCTTCCACCTGATGGATTAATGTTTATCCATTTAGCATCGACGACTGTGTCCTGTAGATTGTTTTAAAATACATTTGGACTGTTAGACCGTATTCTGTGTTTTAGGATGAACTGTCCCTTTACGTTAGATTAGTTTTTTTGGAACAAAAATATTTGGAAAAACTAATCAAGAGAAACAGGACAGATGTAGGAAACATCATCAAGCTACGTACTGAGATATTTATAACAATAAACAGCATCTGGAGCTGTCACAGAATTAACTGCACCTGGTTGTGTTTTTTTTTTTGTTTAGTTTTTTTTTCTCATGTTAGAAATATAAAAATAACATTAAGTTTGACTGCATTTGATCCAAATTTGCTTTAAGTTGGCTTTTCTGGCTCCTAATAGGATGAAAATCTGAGAATAAATCACAGTATATTAATCTGACTGCAGTGATTATAATTAAATGTTAAATCGGATCATAAACAAGTCATAAGAGCTGATCACTGCCTCTCACCTGCTCCATGTTTCCTGTCTGCAGGTGAAGAAGACAACACGGCTGTGGTTTGGTTCTGGCTTCATGAGGGCGAGCCCCAGCGCTGCCCATCCTGTGGTGCCCACTACAAACTGGTGCACCACGAGATCCCCCATTAACTTCTGCTGTGTGTCTGCACAGTTTCAGCTCATCGTTAAAATATTCCTACAGAACGAGGTGAAGCCGAATCAGGCAGAATCTCCGGGAACGTTTTTGGCTCCGTCTACTTCCTGGTCGTATGTTATGAGTCTTTGTCTGATTCGTCTTTGTCTCGTTGTGCCTCAGTACTTGATCGACCTTCTAACCTCACCAGTCGTCACTTGTTACATTCACAGAGGGATCAGACGTTGTTCGGGACGCAGCTGTTTCTTTCAGAACATTTCCATTCAGCAGCAGTTTACATTGCTATGTCCTCATTACTCCTTTTATTGAACCAATAAAATCCTCAACTTACACTTTTCTCCTCTGTCTGTGTTCTTGTTGATTTACATTCTTCTCTAGCAGCAGTGGTGAGTACATTTACTCAAGTACTGCACTGTAGTACAGTTGTGAGGTACTGGTACTGAAGTACGTCCATGTCTCTGTTACATTTAGTGCATCTAACAGTGATGTCTACACATTGATTTGCCAATAATACACATCAGTCTGCACAATAAGTACTTTTACTTTAGAACTTACACTTGTGCACTTTTGTTTAAGTAAACTTTCCACTTGTAATGCAGTTGTAGTACTTACTCAGTATCATTTACCACTTGTTTTACCAGTGTTGAAAGTAACTGTACATTTACTTGTGTACTTCAGTGAAGTACAAAAACCTCAAAGTAAAGTATTGAGTTTGTGTATTTCTGTTTTCAGGAGCAAACAGGTGAAGTTTTGAGCTGCGTTAAGCCGAAAAACTAAATATGCAAATAAAAGTGCAAATACTCGTCTAAAAAGTAATAAATAAATCGAATGTGTTCAGTTCTTGTTGAGATTCAAGGAGAGAAACAAAAGAAACAAATCTATTTTTTAAAATTCACATTTCTGCTGTGAACTGTGAGCAATCAGACGTTGTTCGGGACGCTGCTGTTTCTTTCAGAACATTTCCATTCAGCAGCAGTTTACATTGACACATGTACTGTACAATGTTACACTCGGTCCAACAATAAACTTTTTGAACTGTTCTGTATGGATTTCTTTGACTCAAACCCGATACAGAGGTTGTTTTTCTTTTCATACAGTAAGTTTTATTGTGACAGATAATGTAATTGTGTGGACAATAGTTGTTTTGAGAGACCTTTAACTTTACCCAATAAATCTATTTTTAACTTATTTTATTGATTATCATTGATAATAGTAAACTGTTTTCAAGCTCACATAAGTAACGGAACAAAAGATGATTACGTGATGATGACAAAACAAACTGAACATACAGAAGAAAAAAAAAATTATAAAAAAAAACTTAATTTAAAAAGATCAGCTTTAATATATATTTTTAATCCTTAATGTAACGTTTATTTGTTCTCAAAAATTTCACACACTGTCTGTTATTCAAACTCACGATACACAATTTAAACGTTCAAATCGTGCGACAGCTAAATAGCGTACGTCATCAGCGAGCGACCCCATTCTGCTGACAGCATAGAAGGAGAAATGGCTGCAAGGTTACTGCTCCGCTCCGCTTTTAGAGCCGCTACAACCTGCCGGGCTGCCCCGGTCCCTGCTCTGAGCCGCGGCATGGCGGCTGGAGGTGAGACTAAAGTTAACAGTGAAATATGAAACCCGAAAATCTGGTTAAGTATGTTTTTTAAAAGAGAAAATTTGACCGCGGTGAAAACCTCAACACAGTAACAAGCCGGTTAGCATTAGCAGCGTTAGCCGTGTTGTGTCGCTAGCTACGAGAGGTCAAACGTCATTTTCTTAGATGTAAAAAACATTACAGCATCAGCACAAACTCTTTGTCTCTGTTGATTAGTGTACACTAAGTAAAACTAGACACAGTTCACAGTTGATTAATTTACATTGATCAAAACACAGAACGTTAGCTAGTTAGCTCATAAATCAGCAGTAAAATAAGCAATACATCCAGTGATTGGTTTTAAAGTAGCAATATCAATATTTAGCTCATAGCAATATGTTAAAACAGGTTATCTATGGTTGTTTTATGGTTTCATCTTTAGGAAAGATTGATTCTCCTTTACAGGTGAAACTCCCAAACTAGTGCTAGTCCTGAGTGAAGTGGTGGCAGCTATGAGCCTAAAACTTCAGGTCTGTTATGGATTTTCACAACGTTTAATGTCAGGCAAGCAGCATTTAGGTGGTGTTTAGCTACCAGCCAGCACACAAACACGTTTACATCAGAGTTTGTGCCTCAGTGTGTAACACGGGCACCTCCACAACAGTGTATATGAAACTAAAGAAAAATAAATGATTGATTTACAAAACGAAGTTAATAAAAAGTTAAATGTTTCACCACTGTTTGGATTGTGTCAGAAAAACATTATACCCAGCTTTGATTGTTGGGTGAAATAAATCGGCTTAGCACAGATTTTTGTTAAAGGACGTTTGCTGAGTGTGACCCCTCACCTTTGTGTGTGCAGGAATTCCCACTGATGAGGAGCAGGCCACAGGACTGGAGAAGATCATCATGAAGGCCATGAAGGAGGGAAAGGTGTGGTGATGCATTTTCTTTAGTTTGTTGATTTATTGTGATTCCCTTTAGCTTGTGCTGGTCTTCATGGGGTTCACACCTTCAAACACACAGAAAATATGGCATGTTATTAAATATTAAATTCAACTATGGCATGGTATTAACCGATGAACAGGAATCCAGTCAGCTTTTAATACTTTCACTCATACGACAGCAGTACTAAGTACTTCTTGAACATGCTGTGTATATATACTACATGTATATGAGGCAGTTTGTTACATTCAGAGGATGCTCTGAAAAAATAACTAAATATAAATAATTATGTATTATGTAAATAATAATATAATAATTATGTATTTTATCGTGATTTGGCAGAAACCAGGACAGTCTATTGTTAATTTCAATAACACTGGTGTAATGTGGACATCTTGAAGTCTTATAATGGACCAGTTAAAGTCAATACTCCAAATAAAGTAACACAGCTTACATGACAAATAAAGCAACAGAAAGTTAGAATTTTCTCTCTACAGCCTTTTTCTTTATGATTTGGTCAAAATTGAACCAATAACATCCAATAATTTAATCTGTTTTGTAGAAAGATGCAGTTGCTAACAGCTAATTTACTTCAAATACAGATTGTGGTTTTGATCAATTTAACAGCATAAGTAAAAATGAAAAAAGAAAAATCATCAGTATTTATTACAATTTAACATGAAGCTGAGGTGGGATTTTAGTCATCAGTGATACAAACAGCACATTCAGAAAACATATTTTACATATATCTTTTGTGTTGGTTGATAAAACTACTCTGAAGGTTTCCTCACCTTGGGAGAAACTGGGAAATGAACTTACGTTATCTCAGACATAAGGTAAATGACTTCACAGCTGGAAAGTCCCCGAGCACATGGTGTAATGAGATTCTCTGTTTGAATAAAATGATTTATTAATTGCAGTGAGTTTTCACATTGATAGAAAAAATAATCGCTTTGCTTAAACCTATGATATGTAGCACTGGGACTGATTCACACACAGTGAAATCCAAATTTAGACTCTGTAAATCTGATCCAGTTTTTTTTCTTCAGGATCCCTACAACATGTTGAAGCCAAAGGAGTACGCTGGTTCTAAGGCCGACCCCCACATTGTTCCCTCCATTACTAACAAGAGGATTGTGGGATGCGTTTGTAAGTACTAAACATTATCTGGTTTCTTGAATCTGGTTTACAGACTGGACTACGAGTAGTTTGTTGACATGTGCTCTGGTGAATCTACAGTTCTGACTGTGTGTTGTGTTGAGCTACAAATACTGTCAGACACACCAACAATGGAGTTAGTTGAATAGAACAGAATAGAACTACCCTGATAGTAGTTCTCTGCTGAGCCTCAGTGGAGGGAAACCTTCTAGTAAACCCGAGGGGACAGGTTTTTGAAAACACTGTGACTTTAAAAGATACTGACTGGATGCAGCTTAAGTAGGCAGCTGAAATCTCAGCTGGACTTTGGAGTGAATTTTGAACAGAATGAGCACAGTACTTGTTCACTCTCATTTTCTACAGCGAGTGCTCGTTGCTGCAGAGCAGACACGGTTACAGTAACCCAGCACCTACATTTCCAGAAAAGACTGGACTATAACAATCAATTAAATCTATAATCTGTGACTTGTTAATTAGCTTGAGTCGTTATTTATCTGACAAAAGTAAAAAGAAAAGATCTTCAGTGATTTCACTGATCGGAATTGTGTTTTCTAAATAAAAGCACATTTAGAGTTTGATGCAGCAACATACTTGAAGCAGGTTAATTCATTTTAACTAATATTACACAAGGAGGAAACCAAACATTCATTCTGTGCAGTAACAAAGCGACATGTTCTGTGAGCCTGAGCTCGTGTCAGATGGACTGAGCGACAGTGGAAATGTGTCTGTGGTCCGACGACTCCACGTTTCAGCTTCTTTTTAGAGAAAATGGACACTGGGTTATCTGTGTCAAGGCAAAAACGACCGTCCACACTTCTGTGAAGAGGAGAATCAGACGGTGACAGCAGACTGCTGAACAACTGGAGTCTTGTATACAGTAAAAACAGGCAAATGTTTGACTTGGAAAACTGCAACAATTAAGTGTGAAGAAACACAGTGGTTAACACGACTCTGTCCCAACTCCTGAGTCTTTCATTTCGCTCTTATTCACAACATACAGTAGAGCTGGTTGATGAAAACAAATCAGTTAGTTTTTAGAATAAGTGATGGTTTGTTCATGCAGGGACCTCGTTAGTAAGACCAGCTTGAAAATCCCAAACCAGTAGTTAATGTGCATCCTGTTCTTGATGTCTTCAAGCTGATTAAGAAACGTTTCGTCAGAGTTTCTGTGTTTGCGTCACTCACCTGCTCCATGTTTCCTGTCTGCAGGTGAAGAAGACAACACGGCTGTGGTTTGGTTCTGGCTTCATGAGGGCGAGCCCCAGCGCTGCCCATCCTGTGGTGCCCACTACAAACTGGTGCACCACGAGATCCCCCATTAACTTCTGCTGTGTGTCTGCACAGTTTCAGCTCATCGTTAAAATATTCCTACAGAACGAGGTGAAGCCGAATCAGGCAGAATCTCCGGGAACGTTTTTGGCTCCGTCTACTTCCTGGTCGTATGTTATGAGTCTTTGTCTGATTCGTCTTTGTCTCGTTGTGCCTCAGTACTTGATCGACCTTCTAACCTCACCAGTCGTCACTTGTTACATTCACAGAGGGATCAGACGTTGTTCGGGACGCAGCTGTTTCTTTCAGAACATTTCCATTCAGCAGCAGTTTACATTGCTATGTCCTCATTACTCCTTTTATTGAACCAATAAAATCCTCAACTTACACTTTTCTCCTCTGTCTGTGTTCTTGTTGATTTACATTCTTCTCTAGCAGCAGTGGTGAGTACATTTACTCAAGTACTGCACTGTAGTACAGTTGTGAGGTACTGGTACTGAAGTACGTCCATGTCTCTGTTACATTTAGTGCATCTAACAGTGATGTCTACACATTGATTTGCCAATAATACACATCAGTCTGCACAATAAGTACTTTTACTTTAGAACTTACACTTGTGCACTTTTGTTTAAGTAAACTTTCCACTTGTAATGCAGTTGTAGTACTTACTCAGTATCATTTACCACTTGTTTTACCAGTGTTGAAAGTAACTGTACATTTACTTGTGTACTTCAGTGAAGTACAAAAACCTCAAAGTAAAGTATTGAGTTTGTGTATTTCTGTTTTCAGGAGCAAACAGGTGAAGTTTTGAGCTGCGTTAAGCCGAAAAACTAAATATGCAAATAAAAGTGCAAATACTCGTCTAAAAAGTAATAAATAAATCGAATGTGTTCAGTTCTTGTTGAGATTCGAGGAGAGAAACAAAAGAAACGAATCTATTTTTTAAAATTCACATTTCTGCTGTGAACTGTGAGCAAACGTTTACATTTAGCCGCAGCTGCTTAACCCGTGACATCAGCTGTTATTAGCTGAATCTAAATTCTAGTGCCTGCCTCTTTCAGTATTATAAGTAGTATTTGTAATAGAGTATTTCCACGCTGAGGTATTAGTACTTTAACTCTTGTAGCCTCACAGGTTCTCAGCATTTTTTAAACCGCCAGATGGAGACAAACTCCACCTGTGACTGATCCACCAGCGTCAGATTCCCCATCACTAACCGTTAAACATAGAAATCGACCGAACCCCAGAACCAGAACCGGAGCCGCGTGTCTCTCTTTGGAGCTGGAAACGTCGCTGGGACAGCGGCCGCTTTGCGCGCAGGTCTCCGTGAGGACTTGTTGAGACGATGCTGGAGCTGAAGGCGTCTGCAGCAGCATCAGCATCTCCTCCACTCACATCCACAGACACGGAGTGAGTCAACATGGCCGCGGAGCAGAACCTGCAGAACCACTGACACACGGAAGGTAAATCCCACATTAAAGCTTCACTCACACACTCACTAAACGGCAGCTACAGGTGATGAATGTGATGATGATGATGATGATGATGAATGGTGCGTTTATTTCCCCAAATTTGCGTCTGTATCTGTTTTTTATTATTATTATTTAATGAGATAAATCGAGCGTTTCCCTCTGTTTTCTCAGATGGCGTTCATGTCCCGCTTCTCCCGGTCCCGGAGCAGCTCCAGGTCTCCGAACCGAAAAGACTCGGATCGGGTCTCCACTAACCTGAGCGTCTCCGAGCTGGAGAGGCTCCTGTACACGGGCAAAACCGCCTGTAACCACGCAGACGAAGTGTGGCCGCGGCTCTACATCGGAGACCAGTGAGTGCGCATTAACCCCCGGACTCATTACAGTTTGATGCTCAGATAAATGGACTAGTGAGATCGATTGTCTAAAAGATGATTTGGCCTGTGTTCAGCCACCGTGAACCAGCAGCAGGAGAATCTGAAAGGATGGAAAGTCAACAGGTTACAAGCTGCACACAGACACAGTGTTTTAAAAAACCCTGGTGTTTGTGCTTATACTTCAAACTAAAAATGAACAATTCATGTTTAATATGGGATTTCTGCCATATTACGCTTCTAGTAAATAATGTACATCATGCTGTGTTCCAGGTTTTCTGCTGTATAAATATATTATCTACATTGAATCACTGTGGAAAGTATTCAGACACCTTCACCTTCGGCTCTCTGTACTACATTTAAACATCATTTGAAATGGAAGCAAATACTAATTTCGCTGTTAATCTACATTGAAAACCCCAGAAGAACAAAGCAGGTTCAGAGTAAAGACTCTGCTGCAGACTGGTCACAGAGTCTGTTGTAATGGAACAAGTTTGGAACCACTGGGACTGTTCGTAGAGTCAGGACTGGACAGAAACCAGCGTCTGTCAGTTTATGACAGAGCTGGAGGCCAATTTGAGTAAAAGACAAATGGTTTCTACAAAGCACTGAACCAAGGGTCTGAATACTTTCTGATGTCACTACACACACATACGTACACAATCAAACCCACGGTGACATGGTGTAAACACCACCTCCTCTGTCTGCAGAGACATCGCATCAGATCGCCGTGAGCTGGCCAGACTTGGCATCACACACATCCTCAACTGTGCACAGAGCAAATGGCGCGGTGGAGCAGAATATTACGCAGGGATGAACATCACCTATCACGGCATCGAGGCTCACGACTCCCCCACCTTCGACATGAGCGTCAACTTCTATCCTGCTGCCGAGTTCATCCACAAAGCCCTCACAGGTGGAGGTGAGTGAGACACGTGGAATGCAGACGTTCTGTTGATAATTAAACAACAGTAGTTATTAATTCATTCATTTATTGTTGTCTACTTGCTTTGGCTCAGTTGTCGCAACACTTAACATCAAAATCTCTTGTACGACACAAAATGAAAGCAGTTTTATCAAATGATGTTCTTCAGCTTTTTATTCATCCCTACATTTATTTATTTCTGTTGTCACTGTTGGGCCCCCATAAAAGGAAAATGTACTAAAACAACAAAACACATTAAATAAGATGATGTGTGAATGCTGTCATGTGATAAACTAAGAAATCTGTTGGAAACATGCTCTTTAATATCTAGATAAGAATAATAATAAAACTCTAAAACCTATTTAATCTATTAATTTTAATTTTTTCATTTGTTTAATTAATTACATATTAATTTATTTCTACATTTTCCCATATTTTTCTTAGTTTTTAAAATGTATTTGTACATTTACTTAACAACTCTGCATTTTTTCCTGGAACACATCTGATCTGAGTTTACACTTCGTGTGTAGGTAAGGTGCTGGTCCACTGCACTGTGGGAGTGAGCCGCTCGGCCACACTGGTGCTGGCCTACCTGATGATCAGACAAAACCTGACGCTGGTGGAGGCCATCAAAACAGTGAAAGACCACCGAGGCGTGATCCCCAACCGAGGTTTCCTCCGTCAGCTCAACGGCCTGGACGGTATCCTGAGAGAGAGCCGCAAGACGTCAGCGCAGAGCTGAAAATATCCCCGACACACAGCAACAACCGAGGTAGCAGGTTACACTGAGGGACGTAATGGGACCAAGCCTCTGTTTAGTCCAGTGGACGAAACGCATGTGCATCCAGGAAATAGAAAACAACAACAACATAAAAAGGTTATTGATGATAAATCTGCTCAAATCAGATGAGCAGAAAATGTCCCTTCATATAAAAAAGGACACTTCAGATCATTCCAGGTTTATCAGATTTATGGTTTAAGATCAAACAGGTGAAACGATTAATGACAGTATTAACACTGACTCATTACTTCAGGGCTGCAAGTAACTGTCAAAAACATTAGTAATCTGATTCATCGATTCATTGTTAAAGGCCGTAACACACCAAGCTGACATCAGAGAACTAGAGGAGACTTAGGTCTTCATCTGGGTTTAAATCCAGCACTGGGAAATAAGACTTTATACCAGCAGGAAGCGGTAGTCTTTAATCGTCACTGAAAAAGGGAAAGTAGAAGAACCTAAACCGTGAAACACTACAGCTGCTTCTAATCCAGAACGTGTCTGATAAGAAGCTACCGGGTCCGTTTCTCTTCTCGTGCAGTGATTCACTAAGCTGAGCAGCCAATCAGAGTGTTTCACCGTTAGAGATAGGTCAGAAGATTCAATTAAAAAAGCAAAAGTGAAACTCACCCATCACAGTATCCCAGAGGCTGAACATTTATGTTGGAGAAGTTATTTTTGACCAACAGTCCAAATATGTTTAATTCACAGTGTTGAGCTGATGGAACCGCCGAATGGCTTTTTTATATATTATCTTACAATTTATCGAAGAGTAATTTTCTGTCGTTCAGCTAATTGCAGTGTTCTCCTCAGACAACCTGGGTCATGAAGAAACAGATGGGCTCCGGTTTCGGGGTTCACGGGGCCTGATTTTGTTTGAAGCTCTGAACCTACCACACCCGATACAGACGTTAAACCTCAGCCCTCAGCCAGAGAACCCCCCCCCCCCCCCCCGTACTTTCAGCCTTTGCAGGTCTTCCCTCGACGTACTTCTTTACATTCAGCATCATTAAGTGCCCTGAACAACTCACACTGTAGTTGTAGCCCAGGTCTAAACCAGCACAGTTATGTAGCCTGATGATCAGTATCACAGTGTCGTCACTATCTGTACGTAATTATTCTCTGTGGCGTCTGTGGACAGAAACTTTCAGTGTTATACGATTTAGTTCTGAGTATTGATTAAGTTCGATGTATTGTTTCGGTCTAGTGTATCTCAGATAATCTCAGTCCTTGACTTTGTTTTACCAGATATATTGTGAGTGATCTGACGACAGACTCGAGCCCAGTCGGACAGGACGAGTGGACGGGGGGAGGTGGGGGGTAAACTTTTCACTGTGCTCATCAGTGATTTAACTCTTTAATGCTCCACAGTCTGATACAAGACGCAGCGTTAGGGGAATGTGAGTGAGAAAAAGTACCCAAAAAGTTCCCCGTAGAGAAACACTGTAAATCCTGTCCGAATGGCGCTTTAGGTTCTAACACATCTATCAAACAACTTGTCTGGTGTATCACTTCAACGTTGCAGTGACTGTTAGCTGTCCAGAGTAGTACTCTGAGTGATAGTTTAATATGCCAGCACAGGAAGTATTTAGAGTAGATGCGCACTGGGAGACGATACCACAAATGTGCCGATGCAAAAAGCTACCAACTGCCTGGAAAACAGGAGAGTGCACAGTGCTGCCGAGCCGCTCTGTTGTCGTGGTGTTAAGTGAGGCTTGTGTTCTCATGCTAGTGAAAAACATAGAGTGAAATTTAAACCAGCTTCTCAAACGTCCTTGTGGTTGTAATGACTTCCTCACACGTCACTGTTAAGATGTATTTCTTTGTGACTCGTGGTCTCTGTATGTGCTGTTCTCACACAGTCATGATGAAGGACATGTAAATAAAAAGCCGTAGCTGTACAGACCATTAAGATTTAGTTGGACATTTTTGGAAATATTTCCTCTCTTGGTGAAAGTTCAATAAAAAGATCTATTTTCTTCTCATTTCTGAATCTGGAGGCAGTTAGCTTAGCTTAGCATAAAGACTAGAAGCAGGGGAAACGGCTAGTTTGGGTCAACACTTTAGGTTTAGCTACCACTCTCCCCTGTAGATCTTATATAACTTGTTTCTAAAGGTTTTTTAATGTTTCCAGCTGACTCCTCCATTTGTTATTTGAATCTTTTGATGAGACACTGGAATTTTTCTAAATACTAGGTAATACTACTACTATTTTGTATTTATTTAAATATATGAATATTATATTCTACAATATTTTTAAATATTTTGTTGGATAATAAAAACTGATACTTACATACATGTGTACACATAGTTGGTGGGTTGGTGGTACCTGGTGCCATCATTTATGCATAGCTGTCCAACAACTAGCTGTTTCCCGTGGCTAAGCTAATCATCCTCTGCTAACTTTATGCATGTGCAGATGGAAGAGAAGTAGCAAGGTGGTGGTTTTCTCACTCTTAGCTAGAAATATTTCCCAAAATGTCCGACTATTGCTTTTAGGTATTTTTTGTTTTGCAGTGTTGGAAAGTAAGGTAGCAAACCTGAAGTATTGTGAATATTTTGAGGGACAAGTTATTATAATTGTGTACATCACGCATGTGGTTAGTTTGGCACTAATAGATATGGACAAATTACTTTATGGGCCTAGTGGGCACAGCCTCTGGAGTCATTGACCTCTAATGATCCAAAAAAGAAAGAATAAAAATAAGGACAAAATGACCCAAAAGAAACCCAGAACTACTGCAAAGACACACTACACTACACAACACATCTACAAAGAAACATAACGCATACAAAGAGACACACGATGACCAAAAAGAGATGCAAAACGACCACCAAGAGAAACAAATACTTCTAAATGACCAAAAGAAAGACAAAATAACTGCAGAGATACATAACACAGCCACAAAGTGACAGATAATGTCTACACAACTTCAAATGACACAAAGACACGAAAAATAACCAAAGACAAAGCATTACCAAAAAGGGACATACAATGACCACATGGAGACAGAAAACAGCAAAGAGACACAAATAAATCACAAAGATGTAAAACACTGAACCAAAGATGCAAAATGAAACAGCCAGAAAACAAAACCTGACTGCAGAACATTACAAACAGCAACAGCACGATGAACACGAAGAGATACGATCAAAATGAGACACATGAAAAGACATAAAACAACTGCAAAGATGCACAACATGGCCACAATGAGACAAGATGACAAGGACGGGTAATGACTACAAAAAGAGAGACATACAACTAAGGAAGAAGAAAAAATAAAGAAGAAATTAAAAAGAAAGAGAGTCTGGTCAAACTAACAGGATTAAAAAAGTATAATTCTGACTCACTAAGTCAAAATCAGATAAACATGTCAGATACACAATGATAAAGAGACACAACGCTGCCAAAACACACAAACCACCTCACAAAGATACATGATGCACCAAACAACCAGCAGGAGACACGTACAGTAATCACCACAGTGACTACAAAGAGACATAATACAACTACAAAGAATCCCCATCTACAGGTGGGGGAGGGGGTCTGTGCCCAGGGACCCGGTGTCGTAATGCGTCCATGTCATTAGACGACCCAACGAGCCACATGGAACCTGTCAAAGATGTTCCATGTTAACGAGATGCTGAATAGCTTGAATATTTCAAACTGACACACACGTCGTTATGTTTGGTTTTAATCTGTGCGTTAAAAATCACCTGTTGGTACATTTTCTTCCATCATTCTCTGTGATCATTTCTCTCGCCGTTACGATCTTTACCGTTGCTGTATTGCGTCTGTACGTTTTGTATTTATTGTTACTGTGCTTGTGATTGTTCCCGTCTCTACTCTAATATCTTTGTTTGAGACCTTTCTATAGGAAAACTTGAATTCTTTTCCATTTATTTTTGTATCACTCTCTTTGAAGGAGAAACTGGCAAAGGAGATGTTGATGCCTTAATCAGTTTACTTCAAGTTGGTTTTTAGACTTTGGTTTGTATCGTGAACAACACTGAGCATTGATAATTTGTTTTGATAAATTCTGTACTTAATCAGAAATAAAAATAAAAAAAACTTCTGAGTTGTTGCACTGTTTTGTCTTTTTGTATGAGGAAGACTTGGAGTTAGTTGTACTTGTGACAATAAGTGTAAATTTTTCCTCTTTCGTTTTGTTGCTTTCACTTGTGCAGCATCTTTTAAAAATATACTTTAATGATCCAACACACCTGAGCAGTTGTAACTTGTATTTACGTATTTTTAGTTGTTAGTCTTTAGTCACGTTTAGACAAACTTTTTGTACAAACCCATTTCCAGAAGAGTTGGGACTTTTTCTAAAATGTAAAGATTTTTTAGTGTATTTTAGTTCATTAACTCACTTTGTGACTGGCTGGACCTCTGGTCTGGGCCCTGTACCCGGGTTTAGTGATTCACCTGTGCACAAAGGGTTTGATGAATGTATGTAGTATTTTCTGTGAATTGAATTACATAACACTAAACGTCCTCTAGTGGTAAAATGTGTCAACTGCTACATTTAAAAAAACAAAACACAAAGAAATATTTAAAAATGTTGCTGAGACACAGAACAAGCAGAAAACCAGGTTTTAAAGTTTCTTAATTTACATTTTATTGATATTTTGTTAATAAATGTGTCCAGGGGACAGACTGGAAGGTACAAAATATGACACAATGAGTAAAGACGGACACATTTGTAAAGGAGAAAGATTAGTTTTCTACTGTTGCTGCAGATATGCACATCTCAGGATAAACTGGCTGATAAACGATGATGCAGCTGAAACCAGTTGCACTATTTTAGTTCCCCACAGTCGGCAATGACAACCTTGGCCTTCGTAGAGCCGCTCTTTGTGCCCTGCTTCTCCATCGCCTTGACAACATCGATGCCGTCCACAACGCTGCCAAACACCACGTGTTTCCCGTTGAGCCTGGGGAGGAGGGAGACGATTAGTATGTGAGACCAACATCTGAACACAAGCTGGGGACTGTCTGAGGTAAATCAGCAGGAGCTTTTCTTCCTTTTCCTGTTGTAGCACGAAACACTGAAGGTATCACAGTCAGGTGTGTGCAGAGGGGGCGGGGCCCTCCTCTTTTATTAATTAACCATCTGTGGTGTTTGTCTTCATATTTCTCCCATCAGGTAACATTATATAGAGAAAGCTTTACTTAAACAGCACTTTTCAAACAATAGATCACAAAGAACTGGAGAAAGAGGAACTGAGGTAAAAGAAGCAGCTTCACCCTGTTTGACCTGATGTTCTACGAGCTCACTGCTTCCTATTGATCTCAGAACTCAGAGAGTTCTAACTCACTCTTTTGTCTTGACAGCTCTGTGATGATGCTCACCAGTCGGTCGAAGCTGTGCAGATGAAGAACTGGGAGCCGTTGGTGTTGGGCCCAGCGTTCGCCATGGACAGCGTTCCTATTCCCGTGTGCTTCAACTGGAAGTTCTCATCAGGAAACTTCTCCCCGTAGATGGATTTGCCTCCGGTTCCATTGTGGTTAGTGAAATCTCCACCCTGACAAATAAGCAACAGCAAATATGAACATATGAGTAAAGTTACTCCAAACTGATTTTAGTTCAGTTCAGCAGCAGAAAACAGTTTAATATTAGTGGATCTCCTGGTTTTAGCTCACGTTAGATCTGAACTCGTCAATATGATGAAACACGCTGGACTAATTTCTTTCCATAAGTGTACCTGGCACATGAATTTAGGGATGATGCGGTGAAACGTGGATCCCTTGTAGCCAAAACCTTTCTCTCCGGTGCACAGAGCGCGGAAGTTTTCTGAAAAATAAGGATACCTTCAGACAGAAAGGTTTATACTAAAAATATGAAGCATCATTTCTTTCCTTTGAGCAGATAGAAAGGTTGTTCTCCCCTTAACACTTCATTTCTTTCATTCATTCATCAGTAAGTTCCATCAATCTGAAGCTGAACAGCCTCGGGGAAGTCGAACTCTTTCACGTCGTCGTCTCGCAGGATGTGCAAACCATAAAACATAATTTTGCTCAAATTCTAAATATGCAAAAAGAGACTAAGACAAATCGGAATGTTTGCTGCTAAATACTAAAATAAACCTTTAACGTTTCATATAGGTCATTTTATTCTGCAGCCACTGAGTGTAAATGAGATCTGTGACTAACAATTGCTACTGTATGTAGGACAGAATCTCAGTGAGCGATGCATCGTGCAGCTTCTCTTGGTGGATGGATATGCTGCTGTCAGCCACGTGTACAAACCTGTGATAAGGAGGAAATTATTATTATTATTCTTAGCAGTGTTGGAAACTAGTAGAAACCTCGTTGGCTATTCAGGCTCCTCTGATGCATCCCTCTCAGCCTCAGACCATATTTAGAATAAATTCTCAGCTGAGGCTTAAAGTTGAATCATAGTTTCCCCCAGCTAACATAAATTCATGCCTGAGCAGCAGCAGCTCTGTAGTTAAAGCGACATGCAGTGAACTTTTATTCAGGCTTTCTCTTTCATTTCTATCTTACTCACCTGCAGTCTTCGGGACAACGTCAGCGCGAAGCTGCAAAACACAGATTCACATACACAAGTGACGACGCAACAGCATAATGTACTGGTCAGGAGGTACAGGGGCCCAAGCATGATACAGGAAATAATTAACTAAAAATACATTTTCAAAATAATTTTCACATTTTTTAAATTCCTTATCTGTTCATTTTCCCATTTCTTTATAATGTCCCCACAGTTATTTAATCTCCATGTTTATTTATTTATGTCTATACTGTCATTTACTTTATTTTGACATGTATGCATTTTAATCTTTACATCCACATTTATATTTCCAAAATGATTTCAACATAAATCATCTATTTATGCAGATTTTCCCATATTTTATTTCAAAGTATTTAATTCTGCATGCCCCCGATAATCTTTTATCTACATTTAGTCATTTTCATATTTATCTCTAAATTACATGTGCAGTAAATCTGACATATGTAATTGTCTAGATATGTCATTGTATACATTAATTCTATAATAAATATCTATTTATATAATTTTTCAATCTATATAAAATTTCTATATGTATTTCTGCATTTATTTTTATATATGTTATCTTCTTTGTCACTTCTGTGTCGTCTATGCGATTATATTTTTCTATAAGCTGACTTATTACTAAGAATATGATATACAATGGTATCATATTACTCACATTTTATAATGACTAAATTATGAAGCAAAATGTCACAAAATATTAACATGACTTTGTTAAAATATGTTGTTTTGCCCAACAAACAGCCGGAACCTAAAATAAATGAAGATTACTGTCTTATTTGAAAAAGGAAAAGTAAGAAGTCTCCTATATGACAAGTTCAATGTGACATTTGTACTTGAAATACGACTTTAAAATCTTAAGAATACGTTCCGATCAGTGCATGAATCACTAATCGATCTCTTCTCATTGTGTTGGTGTGAGATGAGCTGCATCTGCAGTGATTTTCCAGCCTGACCTGCTGCTGCAGCTGCTTTAGCTGCTGCTGGGCGTTTCCATCACAGCAGGGCCATGTTGGTGAGACGTGCATGAATTATTTGCCCTCATCCTTATTTACCCAGTGAACACATCATATCAGTAGAAAACTAAGATTAAGACAGAAGAAGAGAAGCTGCCCTGCAGACAGTGTCGCACGTCCGTAAAGAAACGAATGTAAACGCAGCAGGAGCCAGTTTGAAACCTTAAACGCGTCTGAAATGAAGCTCACCTCCATTATCACCCTCCCAGCGTCGGCGCCGTCAAAGCTGATGTCAAAGAAAACTCGGGGGTTCCCCATGTTCACGAACGCGTCTCTGACCGGACGGAAGATGCTCTTATTATTTTAGTGACAACGCGTCACACACACGGTGCGTCGGTATTTATACGGCTGCGTGCGCTGCCAGCAGCCAATCACAAGGCAGGTGGGCGGGGTTCGACGTGACGCGCTGTCAGCTGGTTGGACGAAGTTTCCACTGAGTTAATTGGCAAAATAAAATCCGTTTGGTGTACAGGTGATCCAGCTGATCCAAAACAGAGGTAGGTTTCCTGTTCAGATACACACAAGTACTTCAAACTCTTACTCCAGCTGAAGTACTAATTAGGTTACAGGTGATAAAATGTACTTTGAGTCAGTGGTGGAAAGTAACTAAATACATTTACTCAAGTACCTTTACTGTACTACAACTTGGAGCGAAATTTAGATTTTTTTAGTTACATTTGTATTAAGAAACTACATCTGCAAATTTAATCAGCTAATACATTAGTATTATTGTGGATTAACCAGCTGCAGTATTAGTATTTCTACACATTCACGCATCAATAATTATCCAGTAATAACATTTTGTTTGATTTTAACTATGTGAAATGAGGCTTTCTGCATAACACACATTATTTCTCTACACAGTGGTACTGCTACTGTTAATGAGTACTTCTTCCACCACTGCTTTAAGTACTAAGTACTCTAAGAAACTGATTTCTCTGAATATCAATTTAACTCAGTTACTGACAAAAAAAATGTTTCAAACTCTATTTAACTTCACGCTGCTGATAAGAAATACTTATCGTCCTCCTCTCGCATACGCTGACACGACTTTGTAGCAGAGCCTTGAACACAAACTCTTTGTCAGATAAAGTGATTTTTAATTCTGATTTGGAGTCTGAGAAAAGGGACAAAGTAACTGTAGGTACAATGATGCTTATGATTAAAAAATAAATAGAAAATAATGGCAATTACAATGAGTTACAAAATATGTGGAATAGTTTACATATTTAAAAAAACGTTTTCTTTCAAATTTGCAGTAATATAAATATTCCAAATATAACATTTACTGAATTCCTCAAATTGAACATTATCTTTTTTAATGACTTGTTGAGGCGACGTTGGACCACAAAGGAAGATCATAGAAAAACTGTCAGCTTTAAAAAGTGGTATTAAGAATAATTTAACCTCCGCCTCGCTCAGGGTTTAGCCGACTGTTCATTTTCTGTCACACGTACATCACGTACGTATGATTAACGTCACATTTTTACAGTTGCTTCATAATCTTTTAAACATACAGTATGTATACAATGCCAGTGATGATCCATTATCTCACTAATAACATTTAAATTACCATGATTAACAATTCATTTGGTACACACACGTTCTCTAATGAAAACAGCTGAATACAGTAGATAAACCCGCGTCTCAATGGGTTGTATATGTCAAACGATTAAAAAACATAAAAAGAGCCTTTGAATGGCAGAAAATGCCACGACACACAGTATGCTCGAAAGGTCCCGACGAGGGTCAAACCAAGAGAGGGTGAGAGTTTTTATATAGTTCACAGTGTTGAAGGATGTCAGTGATATAATGACACTCTCCCAACTTCATGTTCTTAAAATGTCTATTGTACATGTTTTCTGCCCTTATCTTACATCCTCTTCATATAGTCAATAACACGTCTGGAGATATTCTAAATGTTCCTTATCATCAACAACAGTAATGAAAGAACCAAAACACTAAATGTTAAATGTTCTTCTGGGCCACACAGCTCCTCCCTGGTTTTGGTGTTTTCATGCGATTTGTTGACAATAACAAAAGCAGAATAACTCCAGATGTGTCACTTCATGCAGTGGTTCCCAAGCTGATTTTAGCACATTTATTAAAAGTCTAAAACTGGAATCTCTCATTTAAAAACAAGTATTCAGACCCCTGATAACGGTAAGAAACTACTGAAACAGTTACACGTTGCAGTATTGTGTTGTGTGATATGCTATTGATTTTTAATTAATAATGTACATAACCCCGGGCCGCTACATGGCAGCGTTGTAGTGGTGGCGTGCTCCAGATTCTCACCGCTACACAACAAGGCTCCAAGCTGAGGCCGGGTGCTTCCTGTTTGCTTTAGTTTTCCTTTAGATGAGTCTAGAACTCGACTTCACACTAGATGTCAAGTCGTGAAGTCCAAAAAAATCTCTGTAGACCTCCACAATGTAACTGTAGCGAGGAACAGATTACAACATTTCATTTAAGCTCCGAGTGTCCCACGAGCACAGTGGCCTCGATAATCCTGGATTATCTAACTACACAAGAAAGTGTAGTGTCTTTAAGTCCTAAAGACTGAAGAAACCTTCTACTGAAGGGTGTGAATACATTTAGAAATCAGAGATTTCAGTTTAGGATTTTCATAGTTTTGTAAAAAAAAAAAAAAAGTCTTAGAAACTGATGCGTAAAAACACAGAAAGTGACGAGGTCTGAAACCGAAAGGGTCAAAGAACTCGTCCAAACATTGTAATTGGAAATAACTTGGAATAACTTCCTTGTTCTCACAATATAGATTTTATTGTCTTATGTTGTATCAATCACTAACAATCATCAATATGAGAAATGCAGCGCG
The DNA here is from genome assembly GCA_034779795.1 of Ctenopoma multispine. Taxonomy (NCBI): domain Eukaryota; kingdom Metazoa; phylum Chordata; class Actinopteri; order Anabantiformes; family Anabantidae; genus Ctenopoma; species Ctenopoma multispine. The sequence continues at coordinate 781,929 of JAUYWH010000004.1, forward strand.
TGTCTGTTCATGTCGGTTGATATAAAGACGTTTGGGAACCACTGTATTAACGACGTCATAAACACCAACGTCCACTCTCCTCCCCTGGGACTAATAAAATCTATACGTACACATACTTCAGCCCGTGATTTGTGCTCTACGTTAAAATGCTGGTCTGCAGAGTCACCGCCTGTTAAATGCTTCGCACTCGTTTCCTTCCTACACTGCACTGAACAGACTTCAAAGTACAGCAGGACACTTCAAAATGATAAAGACACTCAGTCACACGCGCACACAAGTAGTGGGTGTCAAAAGAGACGGTGCCGTCCTCAGCCAGTGTGGGTCGGGCTGCAGCAGAGGCTGGACTAGAAGGTGAGAGCGTTTAGATCGTCAGTTGTTCTCAAACAGAGACAACAGGTCGTCACTGCTGTTGTTGGGAAGGTCAGGAGGTCCCAGGTAGGACAGCAGCTCGTCTGGGTTGGTCAGCTCAGGAAGAAGCTTTGCAACACACAGAAGAGATAAAACAACACATTTACGGTAAAAACAAGGAAGTAAGCACCAGAGCTCAGTGACAGCGTCAACAGCAGTTCATATAGAACGTGTTTTTTTACGTCCATCACTCGCACGTCCATCATTCGATCTTTCAGTGGTGCAAACTCGATCCGTTTTATCCAAAGCAGGACGAGGCACCAAAAGAACTCAGCCACTAATAGTTCAGAAAAGTTTCTTCTTCTGTCTCTGAAGTTATTTCTAAGTTGTGATACTTTACTAATTACTTCTCTCTCACACATTCACACTTTGAACCCACAGACACACGATCAACAGGTTTCCACTCACATCTAGTGCATGATCGGCTCCTTCACCTCCCGCTGCTCCTGGGCCTCCGAGACCAAAGGAGCCTTCGCTCTGCAGCCGGGAATTCTGGGAGTTGGTGTTCCTCTGTTGCAAAGGGCTGCTGGTGTTGCTGAGACTCTGGGCCCCATGAGCACCTGAACCGTGCTGCTGCAGGATGTTATGGGAGTGTTCGATTCGTCCAGAATGAGGCGCCTGACAGAGACACAGTGAGACATGGAAAACAAGGCAGGACACTTTATTTTATAGCAAGACATGGAGTTACGGGACTCTTTCACCTTAGATTCACTCTGTACAAGATATCAGGAGTGTGTGGCAGCAGAAGAGGACAAGCAGCAGACCCCCAGCAGCTGTGTGCGACAGGTGGTTTTTAGTGGTTCAGTACTTTGTGTGTGAGTGAACGTATTGTCAGTCAGTGCTGTCGGCTTCAGCTTCAGTCAAAGACCCTCAACTGAACTCACGAGCCAGAAGGAAGAGACAGTCAGTGATGCATAAAACTGCCTAAGGTGCCAATCGGATCAAACACTGTTTAACACTTTTCTCTGAGAATGAAGCGCTTTGAACGCAAAAAACCTCAACCAGGCGTTTTTTCCCCTGTTGTCTGCTCAGATTAAGAGATTGACGTCATTGACTGTTCCTAACTCGTCCTACAAAAAGTGTCCAAGCAGCCATCAACCAGGTGGAGCTGCTGGACGAGCTGCTGGACTCATCACGTAGAGCTGGGCGGTATGACCAAACGTCTATATCACGGTATTTCTTCTCATGTACGAGTGGGTGTTAATCATATTTATCTTAAACTGACTGAGATGAAGAGCGCCAGATCACACCACTCACCCACCAGAGGACAGAGCGCGTGTCAGAAATATATGTTGCGTCAACCACCTGAAAAGCAGCTAAAATATCTGCGTCTTTTAGATGCTCCCAGGATGGTGTCCAAAATCTGTTCATTCGTCATTAAATCAAACAAACGCTGTAAACCACTCAATACCTCCACTAACGCAGGCACTTCCTTACGTGCATGTTTAGCGGTGTAGCAGTGAAAAAGGTCCCCCCTCAAACAGTTCCCCATTACTGATTATAAAAACAGAATAAATTCAAAGTGTGTATCAGACTGAGCTACGTCACTCTTCCCACCCCCTATCTGCTGTCTATTCATGTTCAACCACAGGAAAATGTCTCAGTGACAGACACAGATTCATTCTTCTATTCTTGCTTTTAAGTATATTATGTAAAAAGGGTGTGTGTGTGTGTGTGTGTGTTAATGTCTAACCTGGTCAGACTGATAGGGGAGCGGAGGTGGAGGTCCAGAGGGGGCGTACTCTCCTAGTGTTGGGGTGCCAGGAGTGTTGGGGAAGTCTGTAAATCCTGTTTGGCTGGAGAATTCCTGGTTCCCTGCAGAATCCAAACAAAACGAATATTTCTTCCAGTCAGAAAACAAAACAGGTCAGTGTGCACTTTACTTTTCTGTTGCGTAATTGTGACCAGTGCAGCACGGGAGAGAGAAAATGCTTCCAGCTGTGGAGGATTGTGGTCTTCTCTCTGAAACGCTGCACTCAAGTAACCAGGTTACAGTCGTCGTTCTCCAGGAAGCTGATTTCTTAACAGTCATGTAAACAGGAAACAGGTTGCTGTAATCAGAGTTCGAGGAATCTGATTTCCTCAGGTAGATTTCTCCCAAAACTCTGTGACAGTCTGTGTCTGTCTTGTCAAAGACAAAAGCAAAAAGTCAGCATCTTTTAAAACACTTATTACTACCCTGATTACAGAGTTCTGTCTTTTACTACAGTGACATATGATGGTTTAGCTGATGATCAGTAGGTTCATAGTTTGGGTCTATTTGCAGTCAAAGATGCAATACGTCTAAAAAGATTTGCAAAATGATGAAATCTCTTTCTCTCCATCAGTCTCGCTCTTATGTGGGAACAATGGTGGTTTTACACATCATAATCCATTCATGTCAATGAGAGTTCATCCCCCCTGACACCCACCTGGCCTGTTGTAGTCGGGGGTGTTCCTGCCTCCTGCTGTCAGACTGTGGTACGGAGACGACGCCGGGCCCAGAGCGGCGATCATTTCCATCACGTTGGGCAGGACCATGTGACTGGGGCTGACTGTGCGGCAGCGTTTGAGGACGGGACCGTCGGGCTCCTCCTTTATGTGCAGGTCTGGTTTGACGGGTACCGGCCTCCAACCACACAGCGGGTCGATGGTGATCTCCTCGTAGTCGGAACTGGGGAAATTAACCATGTGGAAAATTTACTGGACACCACACAGACACAGAGACAAACATGCAGATCATTTGATTTGTATAAAACTTACTTCTGGATGTAGACGAGAATACCGAGCATGTACTGGTCAACCTCCAGCCCCTCTAGCAAAGCTGTTTTACTGTGAATGAGAGGAACAAGCTGCTGGTTAAGCTGTGCAGATGACAGTGATTCTGAAAGTTTCCTCGTGTACGTACTTGCACACAGGACACCTCCAGGTTCCTCTTTCGCAGTTCAGTTGCAAATAGGACTCCAGGTCGAAGCACTACAAAACAAGGACGTGGACATCAGAGAATGAATTCAGATGTACAGATGTGTGAGTGCACGCGTGACATCTCACCTGTATGTGTCTGCAGTCATGTCCTCTGGCTGGCAGCTGGATTCGTCTGAACGTGATCGGACATTTCAGAGAGACTTTGATCGCCGTCTGCTCGACACCGTCCTCTCCATTCAGACCGGGCGTCCCGGGGATCGTGCCACTACTGAAATTTCTCTTTACTGACGCAAAAAAGACAAAAAGAAGAAAACAAAAGTCTGAGATATTTTCATCTAAACCTAAAAACAATCAGATAAGTTTAAGGAATCAGGAAAAAATGAATAAATATTTAGGATCTTGCTCCATTTCTAGGTTGGAAATCAAAAAAAAAAAAAAAAAAAAACCGTCTCTGAGTGAGAACACGTCGTTGAATTCATAAGAAGTCTGTCGAAGTAATGTGTTAATCTCCATTAATTAATCACAGAAAAAATAACGGGTTAAAACACTAATTAATCGTTTTTGATCTGTTGCCTTGAGGATAAGCAAACAGATGAGAAGTAGCCGGAGCTGTGTGGATTCCAGCACCAGGGAGGCGCAGAGAGAACGAGAATGCGTCACTCACTCTTAGTGATGCAGTGTTCGGCCGGCAGCAGCCTCTTCTTCATCAGACCCTGCAGGACAGACCTGACAGACGGCCGGTGGACCAGCTGCAGGACAAACAGGTGGGACTGGGGGAGGGAGACGGGGTCAGAACTGCATCTGATCATTTAACCTTAATGTGTTTCTTTGTGGGACCTGTTGTGTACTTACACAGCAGCAGGCTGTTACAGTGATCTGCACGGTGTTACGTCCAGGCTGGCAAACTTGCTTCAGGTACAAAGGCTTGTGGGACGTTTTGTTGTCACCTCGTTCTATAGACAGAGGAGTTGCGTTGACACTCACCTGGAACAGAGGAACATAGAATTACCTGCCTCCGTTTGCCTCCACCAACCGGTGAAGCTGCAGTTTACCTGCACGTCTGTCCGACGTGCTGACAGCTGTTGGTGGCTCGTTATTCAGTTCAAGGATCATACAGGGATTAATCACTGAAAACAACTGATCCTGGTTTTAATCACAGTTTACATCAAACATCACTGACGAGAAACAAATGTAAACACAAAGAGAGAACGTTCACATATACCATACGCCTCTCGTCTAGTCTTTAATCTGCAGCTTCTTCTGGAAATCTGACAAAACAAGGACAAACAAAAGCCTAATGAAATGCTTACTTGTACGGAGGCGGGCCAGTTAGTGTTCATCTGTCTGTCCTCGTGGTGGTAACACTTAAGCTGCAGCTCCAGGTCCGGTCTGCAGGGGGAGACACAACACAGCCATCAGGGAGGAAGACAGGGTGGGGTTATCCAACATTCCTCATTTGTTTTTCCTCCTTTAAAAGAAAGACACAAGTCGTCGTCCTGAGTCCACATTGCAGCCTCGTAAAGAGGCCCCGGCTACAGTCCAACGTCTGCACTGATCCGGCTCTTGTTTACCGCACAGCAGTTCACGTTCTCACTAAACATGCATCATTACCACAGCAATCAGGGAGAATAACACAGGAGCAGTGAAGTAAACGTCAGCATTCCTCCTCTCTGTGTGTCCTACATTGTCTCTGCTGGCTGTGTGTGTAGTGTCTTAGTGAAGTGTTGGACTGACAGGTGCCACCAGTGTGGTATTAAATCTACACGTGTTCTTCCAGCAGTGGTGGTCTCTGATGGTGGGTCGAGATCTGGTGACTGTGAAAGTCAAAGAGTTTGGTTTACATCATCTTCCAAACAGTGACCCCTTGTTTCCCTAAACGGGGGCTTTGTGATTCTGTTTCTCCACTTATCTGTTCATGTTTTTCCTCCAATTTGTCACCAATCTGTGCGCTCTTAACGAATCACATGGTACATGTAGTTATCCTAAATAAAACTTTTATTTTCTGGAAACTTCACTAAAACAATCTCTTCATGGTTGTTTTAATTTCGTTATCTAAAAATTTTATTTAAAATAAAATAAAAAACGTTTTGAACCATTGTTCAAAAACTATTCAACAGAAAATTGAAAACCTCTGCATGCTGGACCAAAGACGACCGCTTTGTGCTCGTACACACGTGTAAATCAGCCTTATTTTATCAACACGAACAGAGGTGTGACGCTTCTGAAACTGAGGCTGAAACCGCGTCACAAACGTCCACCATGTTTCACAAGTTCTCACTCCTAATACAGCTTCTCCTACCTCAGCATGAGCGTTTTGTAGACAGATTCTCTGAGCTGGAAGGCGTGGTTACTGACGGCCAGGTTGTGCTCCAGTCTGAACGGCTCCAACACGACGCCGTCTCGGACCGGGAAGGTCAGACGCAGGTCGTCACTGGGGTTACCTTTGGAGGGGAAAGAAAGACACGACTAACGTGTGAGGAGGTGAAGAATACTGATGATGTTTGGTTAATCACCTCACCAGAGAGGATGTAAACACACGGCGAGTGATGGCGTCTCACCTGTAGAGGGCTGCTGAGTGTTGATGTTGGGTTTGGTTTCCAGTGGAAGGTAGGGGGGTTTTGTGTCCTGGCCTGGGGACAGGTAGGGAGGCATGGAGGTGCCCGGTGTCATTGGAGGGGTAGGATTCCCTCCCATCGGTGAGCTTGGATACCCAGGTATCACTCCCCCCCGACCTGGCTGAGAGACGATGATGAGGACGAGAGCTTAAAGTTCACGACACAGATGCTAAAGCTCAACTGTTTGTTTGTAAGTAAAGAGATCAGATATGAATCAGACCAGAGTTAAGTAGATTACAGAACAGGGGCTCAAAGAGTCAGGTTTCTTATTGTAAAGCCAATGAAATGACTTTAAAGAGACACAAAGCACCTACAAAGAGTCTAAATCATAGACTACACAGACCACACGGTGACACAAACAGAAAGAGACACAAAGACACACAAGCCCACTGCAAAGAGACACAACACTACTTAACAGAGACACAAAGAGAAACTAAATGACCACAAAGAGAGGAATGCTGCACTAACGTAAGTACGTAAGCCTAAATGTTTAACGAGAAACACACACAGTATTTTATGCAGCACTTCAGTGTATTTTGTGAAGGTGTGATGTGTGAGTTCATATTCGACTTACCCCGTTCACTGCAGCCTGTGTGAAAGCGTTGTACCCTCCTACTCCTCCTGATGCTAAGTTACCCTGACCATTGAACGGCTCGGACTGAAGAACACAGACGGGAAACATGAGCCATTTATTTGGATCCAAAATACTTCAACTCGGTGCAGACATTAGATCTATGTGTCCACAGTTCCTCTAAATATTTAACTAGAAACGTGTTTGATTTTCTCCCACTTCTCCAAAGAATTCTTTTTTCTTTTATAAATTGGACCAAAAATCACAAAATCAAAGAAAAAATGATGCAATTAATTATTTTAATTAATCAGTGATTTAACACTTAGCTGTGCTGATTGTGTGTTTACAAGAAATAAACACTGTCCCCTATTTTAGAGTCAGTAGGCTTATTTACCTTATAATACTGTGGAGGATTGGGCTGGACACCTCCAGAAGGAAACTGTGCTGGGTTGAGAGATCCAGAATTGTACTGTCCCATCAGAGGCATCCGACTGGAGGAGTAAGAGGGCGACGGTGCACATCTCTGGTGCGGACCAGCAGGGTACTGTAGAGGCTGGTTAGGGTAAGCGGACACTCCACCCGAGCCGTACTGCTGCACTGGAAATCCCTGGAAAAGACAGGAAGAGGATCAGTTACTGAGCAGCTCCTCACACGTCAGAGTTTATCAAGAAGTAAAGCTGATGTTTACTCGTCTGTGTTACAGTGTCTGTGTCATGGTGAACCTAATGAAATGCTTGTATACAGTTCGTTTGCATGAATAATTAGTGGTTGCTGATGGTTTCAGGAGGCGGCATGCATCCTGCAGGTAATAGTGGGAATAATACCATGATAATAATAATAATAATAATATAATAACATATAAAGTCATATACAGTAGACAAGTTCACAGACCTCTGCATGGAAGGGCCGTTTGAGCCCTTGCTGTCCGCCTGGATATCCCCCGTGCTGGTTCATCTTCTGGGCCTGGCTGGGGTGAGGGGGGCACAAGCCTCCGGTGGAAGGTGGAGGCCCATGCCTGGAAGGGACCATCCCGCCAGGGTTCATCCCTGGAGGGCCACGGGGGCCATGAGACAGGAACTGGGTGCTGTAAGAGGATGGTCCACCCATCTGGGAGGAAACGGGACGTATGACAGCAGGCGTCAAAACAAAGTGTGAAACAAGTTAAAGGAAAAGTAGAGACAGTGGTGCTGCACAGCTCGTTTCTACTCTTCATATGAGGTGTTATTCTCCAACAGAAATGATGAAATCCTCTCTCTCATTATGTAAATAAGAAGAAGTCCACAGTGTAAACAGTCTGGCATGAGAGAGAGCGGCGTCTGTTAATAAGAAGCATGTGTCAGAAAACCAGTTTCTGCTTTTCACCCCCTCCCACAGTCCTGCAACCAAACACCACAACTACAAACAGGGGAAATGGTCCTGAACATTGGTGCATGAGCCAAGAAACTTCCAGAAAAACCCACAACGTAGAAGATTTGTATAAACAAAAGCAGCTTTTAGTAAGTTACCCATCATTTCTGTGTCTGACACTAGTATCCCAGTGTTTAATCAGGGACGAACACACTTCAATACGTTTCATAGAAAAAAACTAAAACACTGGAGTTGTGGGTGTGGCCGTCTTTGAACCAGGTGTGTTTTCCCTCAGACGATTACCTGTCCATAGTTCAGCTCTTGGTTCTGTTTCTCCTGTATTGCTGCAACCGTTGCTGTAGCAGTGGCAGTCGCTGTGGCAGCGGCTACAGCGGCGGCGGCAGCCTGAGTAAAATCCGAAGGAGGACGAACGCCCAGACCGGCACCTCCACTGTTACCAGAGTAACTACAGGGGGAGGGAAGACGGAGAGAGAGCTGAGTGGGCAGAGCGTACGAGTGTCTGAGGTTCTGTCGTGAGCATGAGTCAGAGCAGTGGGTGAGAGCAGCCACGCTGACGATGGCTGATGCACAGCCCCACAGCAGCAGCACGCGTGCACACAAAGGAAAAACACAAATAGTATATTTACAGTTATGTTGGCTCTGGACGCCACCATGAAGACTAGAAACTAAATTAAGTGCAGACTGTCAGCTTGATAGAAAGTCTGGTTGAAACTACTGGATGAACTGTGAAGGAACAAAAACTGGCAAAGCTCTTAAAGTGGAAGTGTTTCAAACACATCTGTAGAGGGGTTAAAGTCTCAAACTAAAGCAAATTTCCTGCATATTGAAGTTATAATAAATTCCAGTCACACTGAAAGCAAACGTTCACACAGACCTTCCCCCGTAAGCTGAGCCCGGGTGGTAAGCAGCGCTGGGACGTCCGTACATGACTGGCTGTCCGTAGCCTTTAGACACAGCGTCTCCGTACGACTGCTGGGCCATGAACTGGGAGCCCATGCCTGAACCCATACCGGGGCTGCCGCCGGGCATCATGTGTCCGCCGGAGCCTTCGCCCGGACCCATGGGTCCACCAAACATCTATGTGGGACACAGTGAGAGACAGAGGTGTTATCACAGTGAACAGTCATACAAACCATGAGGTGATGAATAGTCAATCAGAGAGAAGCTAAGGGGGGGGGATAAACAGAAAGAGCTGAAGAGTCACACTGAAAGTTAAACTAAGACTCAACAACTTAAGTTACTCTCAGCAGCTTCAGTGCACGAAATCAAACCCAATCAAAAGCCTCACTAATTTCTACAGCTCTAATAATAATATTTTATTTTACATGTCCGACGCAAATTCATTTAAATCGCACGTGATCTTCTGATTAAACCTCCTGACAGAAAAGATGAGAACAAACTACCATGTTTAAATAGCATAAAGCTCCTCAGTGTGATCAGGACTCAAACGGTTCAGCATTCTGTCCGAGTCTCTGCGTATCTGACACATCGTTTATAATCACTGTATTTTTCAGTTAAGAGACGCGGTTATTTAGCAGCTTTTCCACCAGGTGCTGTCTGTCCTGATCATCGTGGAGGTTCAGTGTTATGTTCAGGGACACTTTGACAGACGGCCAAATGGCCCCGCACACAGACAGGATGAGTATCTGGTTAAAGCGCCAGAACAAAGGCTAAAACATGGACAGTTTCCCTGAGCCCATATGTTTGTTCTTAGTTTGTCTTTGAAAACAACTTGGGCTGAAAAAAATGTCCCAAACGAGCCAACTGAGGAGCAAGAACACTTTTCTGTATGTGAGACATCGCTCTCCAAGCAGCTCACTCCTACTTACACTGAAGTGTAGGGGTCATCGAGTGTTTATTTATGACTTTAACAGATTAGTCACTGAGCAGAAATAATCCCTCAGCCCAGCAGCCTGTGTCTGCTCCACTTTATTCACTCCTGCAGCAGGCGACATGTAACATTATGTAAAACGGGACGAATAATAACAAAATTGGAATTAAACAACTGGAGATGAAGCAGATTGAAAAACAAAGAAAAACCTGGAGAGCGTGGAGGACAGAAAGACAAGTGAAAAGAAGAGAGAAAAGAGCTTTCAGACTAAATTAAACCAGCTTTTCTCTCCTCCGAGGAATTAGAAAGAAAGTGCTGCAGCATCTTATTAAAATGTGTCTGGAGATAAAAATGCAGCAGCTTCAACTGCTCAGCTACAAACTACGTGAACGCGCTCATCGTCTCCTGCTGACCAGCTGAAGACCGGGACCGGGACCATTCATTAAAAACACATTAATGAATGGATCAGAACTTCAGAACTCTGTGCTGAACATTAAACACTGCGCGAAATATATCAAACTCACACAGTGACATGGTAATGATTCAGTTTTACAAGGTCCGATCATCGTGAGGTTTGTGGCAGCATAAACAAACACTTTCACTCTTTCCATGTGACAAAACAGAAGAAAGTCTGTGTTGGACTGTTGTAATATTGAATTAAACAAACAATCCACAGTGACTCTCGTGCAGGTTATTGAAATGTTAACAGTTCTCAAAGCCCACTGTATGTTCAGACTTTGATTTTAGATTTTTTGGGGGAGTTGGAGCCTTTCGAAGCACAAATGACCTACACTCTATAGTGTCCCTGAATGCTTCACAACACAGATTTTCTAATCTGTACTGTGTTTGAATGCCTCACAACACAAATGTCCTACACTCTGTACTGTACTAAACGCAGCAGCTGACGGACACACTTTTGTTTCTTGTACGGTTTCATTAAGAGGATTAATATTAATGTATTGTTAATTAATAAATTATTATTATTATTCCTAACATACAGTCTGTGCACGATGGAGAGTGACAGGTGGACATGTGTGTCACGATTTTAGTTTCAGAAACCTTAGGGGGTGTTGATGATGTACAGACAGTTCTAGTTACTGGGGAACAGCGTAGCTTTAATAAATACATTTATTTTTTAATCACATTTTGTCTTGACAGAAAAAGAAACTTTCAGAATGGTGACGCTTCCGAACACTGAAAAAAAGTGAGATTACATTTTTTGGCTGAACTGCAGAACCAGACATGTAGATATGAACAGTGACTCTTTGCACCAGCACAATGGATCTCAAACAATCCAGATGTGCTTCAAGTGTAGACTGTCTGCTTTAGTTTAAAGGGTTTTTTTATTCACAGGCCTCAGGTTTAAGGGCATTATAAAAAATATTTGGAAAAACTAACATAATCACATATTATATTTGTCACTTTTATTACTGGACTGCAAATCTTTTGCACAGTTAGTGACAGCTGCAGTGGAGACCTGGCACAGCAGCACCAGGGCAGACATCCAGCATCTGGTGTCTGTGAGTTCAGACTTCTTCAGTCATCAACTCCAAACTCACTAAACTCACTGTAAATCCAGCTGATAAGTCTCCGGAGGTTCATCACCACAAGCTTCAGCCTCATTGTTTTATACACTTTTCTCATAAAAATACTGTTTCTAGCCAGTTGGAGTCGAATAAAAAAAGACGAGCATCGGTTTTACAGCCTGAAACGAGAACAAGCTTCTTATCTGCTTCTGTGTGGTTATACAAAAATGTCCCCTGGTACAGAGTCATGTGTTACCTGGCTGTGCGTGGGATTGGTCACGCCCCACACTGTGGTTACTACAGACAGAGATCCTGTGTGCTGATTGGTGCCTGGTTGCCAGGAGACTGGGTCATTTAGGAAGGGGCCGTCGCTGCTGCAGAGAGATATGAAGCCAAGTTACCGGGATGGTTGGGAATGTTCAGGAGAGCCGCCTCGCTCTGGAGACGCCCATTCATCCAGAGACCAGTAACTACATCACACGTTTTATGATTTGAAAATTTTAATTTAAATAATACAAGCAAAGCACCTTTAACTCCAAGGAAGAATCATCCTATTGTCAAACAAAGACATGCACATACACCACAGTATAAGAAGTACATGTTCTTCTATATGCAAATGAACAAATCACAACCACAGGTGTTTGTTTGTGTCTGGTTGTGTTGTGTGTTTGCAGCAAAGATGTGCTGAGCCGTGCTCGATTATTCTTTGTGCGCATTTGTCACTTAAAGGATTCCAGGTCATCAAACACATGTTGTATTATAAAGATAATCTGAGTTTTAATAATTAATAATGTTTTAAAACGATCATTTCATTTATTGAGGGAAGCGATCTGTCCACAACTGCCTGGTTTCGCCCTGAACCTCCTGCTTGTTCTGGAAGATTCACCACTGCTTCTACTTTTCTCCATTTGTGGTTGTCTCTCACCGTGGGGCTGGAAGTGTTAGTAACGTTTTCCAGACTGACAGATGTCAGCTTCTTAAGATCGTAGTCTGATGTGTTTCTTCTCCTTCAGTTTGACACAGTCATCAGGTGACATGACATTTAACTCAAAACATGGTCAACTTCTTTACTTTTTCCACACAGGACCAGACAGATTCTGAGCGTTTTCACCTTAATAAATGAAACAATCATTTAAAAACTGCACTTTCTATTTACTTAAGTTATATTTCTCCAATATTAACATTTGTTTGATCTGATTCATTTAAGTGACAAAAAAAATCACTCAAGAAGCGTTCAAATACTTTTTCACAGCACTGTATTTGAACTGTGATTTGAAGCACATCTTTGTCATCATCTCTGGTGCATGTGCAGCACTTGGAGTCCAGACTGGACGCTTGTTAGAATTAGATTTAGAAAAGTTGATCAGGTCAAAGGTGTGCGGTGAGGAATGATAAGAAAACAACTCAACACGTACATTACGTACAGACCATGAATCCTAACTTAGACCTTTCAGCTCATGTTCACGGGGGACGTTTTCACACGTGGCCCCTGTTTCTGTGATGTCACATGGTGTGAAACAGTCATTTCTTGATTCGGGGAGGGAAAAAAAAAACCGGCTTTGAATTAAGACTGCGATCTAAACACGATTAACCGTGCGGTCCTTGAGGACGCCGCAATAATCTGACAAGAAATAAACGCATGTGCACGTTTTCCTGCGTCTGCATGAGGACCTGTACCGGAGAGTCAGTACAAAGTCAAACGTCTCTGAGCTGAAGATCAACATGGTTTATTCATCTGACAGTTGAGGTTACCCTCCGTTTCCTTCTTGTAAACCATGTCCTCAACAGGAAACTACCACAACAGCATTTCTGTCAGACCACATCATGTGCAGGGTCCCACCATGACTTACAGTATGTGCCGCTCAAGGGCCTTAAACTGAACTTGACACTGAGCTTCAATGCCACTTTGTGTTTTCGTACCTTTGTGGAGTGGGAGGCAGGCAGGGTTTCATGGAGTTGAGGGGGTTCATTGGATGAACGGGGGGATCATTGGAGAGCCCCCCGCTGTCCTCGAGTGGCAGCCCTAAGACAGAGCAGAACACACAGAAAAAAAGACTGTTACCCGGAGCTCATTTGCTACCATTTGTCATCACTGTAGCCCACACTGTGTGTACAAAGACCGAGCGCCCTCCCACTCAGAGCCACTGTGTGTGTGTGTGCACCAAAACGCCAGCCTATCACTGACTGCTGTAACTCTGATACCTCTCAGAGGAGGGGGGGATGGGTGCTGGGAGCTAAATTTAGCCTGCTGATTTCAAAAGGAATTTAAGAGAACAGAGATGTGAAGAGGCAGAGTCTCCGACGTACGACACGTTCGCTGCTTGTTCTTCCATTTTAATAACACTCCTGCGTGTTTGTTCGCCACTTTCCCTCCTTCACTACCAGATGTTTTCACTATTTCCTACACATTCCTCGTCCCCGCTCCATCACTGCCCTCCTCCCACGTCCTGCTAATGATTTTCTTTATCTGACAGTCACCAATAGACAAGCTCATTATCCATCATCGCTGCCTTACTTCAGCAGCCCCTCCCCCTCATCCCTTCTCTCTGGTTTCCTCTTTGCACTTTGCAGATTTGGGTCAGACACCCCTCATCTTGTACAGAAGGGATGGATCACATGACTGTGACACCTCAATTCCCACCTATCAAAAGGCACCCTCCAGGCAGCACCTTGTAACTCGCATCACAGCTGAGTGGTTAAAGCACACGGGGTGGGTAACGTAAGATGTCTGGCTCTGTCAGATGTAGAATTTGAACACAGCAGCACAGACTGTACCTGCAGAGGAATAACTGAGATGCACGGCTCTCACTGTGCCTTTGCATCTTCTGCCCTCGGCTTCCGACTTTTTCCTTCATCCTTCATCAGTTCTGCCTGATGCTGATTGTGAAAAGTGTCCAGATGTGATCCGTTCACATCGAATGTCACAGTCGACATAAAATTCACTGCTTTATGTTCCTTTCATGGTGTTTATCGTGGAGGAGGGATGTATGTAAGGATAAACCAACACCATTCTTTATTACGAGAACAAGCTGAAACTGTAACACAGATTTCAGTCTTGGGGAGACAGAACTACCCCACCCTCCGCATCCAACTCAAAGAAAGCCTGTTGGAGACATCCCACCTCTCACGTGCTGGAGTTTTCCACATATTATTACTCCCTGACACGGAGAAATTCAATAAAACAGGGACAGTACAGAGCATAGATACTCTGTAGTGTGAGGCGTTCAGGGACAGTACAGAGCGTAGATACTCTGTAGTGTGAGGCGTTCAGGGACAGTACAGAGCATAGATCATCTGTATTGTAAATCCAAGGTATGAAGCAAACTGTTGGTTAGAAGCACTGTTACATCCCTGCTACACTTTCAGTTCCTGTTACTTCTTACTTTTACTCCGCTACATTATTTGATAACTATAGTTAATTAGTGAGCAGCATGTGACGCAATGCAAATTATAACCAGATTAGATTCAAAACAAATGATGATCCTCAAAACATAAAAGGGTCAAATCAGCTCCATCATAAATTTAATTTCAGAACCACACAACAAACTCTAACAGTGGTTTAATTAGAATAAAACTACTCCTGTGTGGTACATTAAACTGTTTGTGGCTTCGTCCTCAACTCTGCAGCTGCTGGACAGATGTTGTTGGCAGAGGGCGCTGGTCGAACTCAAGGTCTACAACTGTTATCATGTATTTAGCTCAAATGTTTATTGAATTACATTAACAAACATTCTCCACAATTAGCTTAACGAGCACCATATGAGTAGAAGGTAGGTGACTGATTATACTAATTACTTCGGAGACAATACGTTACCAACAAAAGTAGTTATCGTCCAACAACATGTATTAAACTTACCATCTAAACTCTGTGGTAAACTGGTACGAGAGTCAGATTTTAGAATTAAAACACGCCGTTTCTGTCTCTTCAAAGTTATATTCAAATTCAATTAAACTAATCATCATTTTAATTCAAGAGTTACAGCTATTAATGTTCAAGTATTTATGAAGGGCTTGAGGGGGAGAGAGGTTGGCAGCTACTCAGTAAAGATGATTAAATGCTCCCTCTGCTACTTAATCAAATAAAACACAAACAGCCTTTACATAATTTATTAACTGCCGGTCTTTCTGTTTTCCAGAGCGAGCCGGGCGTCGTGTAAACGAGTCAGACTCTTGTTTGTCAGAGACTTGTCAATCAACGTTTTTAAGCTTTTCTGACATAATGCGTCGTGTGGCTGAAACGATCAGTCGATTCCTGATTAATCATTTTTATCAAACTTGACAAAGCTTCACTTCCTGCAGCTTATCCACGTTTATACTGCTGTAATAAACAAGACACATGATGAGGTTTTCGCTGTGCTATGACTTTGTCTGACTGATCAGAACACTGCTCGCTCTTTATTGTTCAGATCATATTGTGGAATCTTCCCTTCATGACTAACTGGTACTTTTATTTACACTTCTCCACACTTCTAAACAACCACATATGACTTCCTAAAATAAAGAAAGCTTCTAAAGTAATTACCCAGAATATAGATTACCTTTTGACTAAGCAATAAATTGATTTCTGTGTGATGTGATTAGCAATAGTTGCACCGATGGACAGAAGCTTCAGTTAAGTCGATTAACACGTATAATGCTTCTCATCAACATTTAACCAGTGATTAGACATAAGAGCTGGAGTTAGTTCATGTTTAATGCTGAACGTTGAAGCCAATAAGGTTCAATAAAGAATAATTCAGGTGTGGAAACGATGGATTCCTAACTGTAGGCTTAACTCATAGCAAGCATTCATTCAGAAACACCTGCCGTCTGATCTGTTTGACAGCGCTTCACTATGTTGTGGTGGATAATTCTGCAGTCTCTGATTAAAGTGCTCAGCATGTCAGAAACTACCAGTACCCATTACAGCTCCAACAAGGTTTCTGTTGCCTTTAACGAGTTCTTTCAGACCCTGTCAGACTGCGCCGTGCACAATTTAACACCTATTTCACATCCATACTGTGGATATAACAACACCTCGGCTGGCCTGAGCTGGTGTTCATACGTCAGCACGTTAACTTGCTTCATCTTCCAGAGGTTTTATCCAAATCACTTCAACCCCGAGCATAAAGTTCCTAAACTTTAAGGAAGTAGGAGGAACTCTCAGGTGGTAAAAAAACAGTATAAAGCGTTTTGTCTCCACAATATGATCAAGTAGTGCTGGTGATTGTTTTAGCGCTGAGTAAAAGGAATATCTTTACTGAGGCCTTAGAGAATGATGCTGCTGCTTCTTGTTATCTTCTAATTATCTTCAGCCTAACATTTGCTTAAGAGCTGCAACTTTTTGTCAGTTAGTCTCATTGTCAGCCCAAAGATGATTGACTGGTTTCAGCTTCTCTAAGTGAACTGGGCTGTGCTTGGCGGCTGGTATCTATTTATAATACTGTCTGAAAATTCAAATTATTTTTCTGAATAAACAAATTAGTGAGGAAGGTCACCGCCTGATAACAATGCACAGGCTTCACCGGCTGCCCTGCACCTGCCTATAATAAAGCACTAATTAGAAGTCTCAATGGGATCTGAGAGATTCCCTAATTAACACCCTGTGAAAGCAGCAGTCGGGATGAGAGGCAAATGTCAGCTCACAACAATGGGAGACAAGATATTATTACTCCGAGCATTAAGAGAAACCCTCACAGTAACAGAACTCACAGAGGTCAGGGTACAGACTGGTCAGTACGAGGTGCCACAGGTGCCCGAGCGCGACGAGGGTGCAGCAAACACAGACTTTAACTAGGACAATGACCATGTCTGCATCACAGTTATCAGTCGATTGGTCAAACTAAGTATTCTGATATTAAACTAACTGGTTTGGCCACATATTTTCTTCACCTTATGTGACAATGAATAAAAAAATCTGCAGTTTTTATACTGTTGACTAGAAAAAGACAAAAAATTCAACACATCAGCAGGCGCCGAAACATTCTCCACGCTATATGTGAGTAATTGATAAAATGAGGTTTAGTAGCAGCCTTAGTGCAGAGTTAGATAAAAGACAAGGTGCAGGACACATCCGAGAGCCAAAGACACCACCAGCTTAAACACAAACGCTTCACTTCACTCTGCATGTTTCAGTCTTTAAAACACCTTTTTCCTTCTTTCCATGTAAACACTGACCCACACTGACTCAGCCTGCCTTCCAGCCAACACAACATGTTATTGTACCCATGATACACTCAGGAAGTCATGGCCAAAGGGGGAAAAACAGGCACCTCAGAAACACACTGCAACACAACAACAAGCCATGCATGGCCAAAGACAAAAACACATGCACTGTACAAAAGCAGCGTGTGTAGGACATGCTGAAAGAATTGATTTCATGATCACAGGAGTCATCCGTTAATTGGACAACAGTGAGAAAAATGCAAATGAACATACCACAACTGGTGTCTACCTGCAGCTTCTCCTGCAACAACACAAACCCTGCTGTTCAGACGTGCAGCAGCTCAGAACAAAGCATCTGAACAGCGTGTATGCTCTGTGTGCAGGATTGTCCCTCCGGCTGCCTCTCTGTGCGTCTTTAACCATCACTAACTTAATATGCGACCAGCAGATGTTCCGTGTCACCTACCTGCCTCAGCTGCTCAGTAAACCCACATGTGCTGCGGCTGCAGAGTCCACGGTGACAGACAACGAGAAACAGCGTGTTTCGGTGAGGTTTGCTGTGTTGTGGCAGCCTCACATTTTGTACATCGCTGTGTTGTTGGAGCCAGAGCAGGACTGGAGACACAGCTGCGGAGGCTCTTTAACACACACGCTGCTGCTGCCGCCGTTAGCCGCTA
Source organism: Ctenopoma multispine (assembly GCA_034779795.1). NCBI lineage: Eukaryota > Metazoa > Chordata > Actinopteri > Anabantiformes > Anabantidae > Ctenopoma > Ctenopoma multispine. The sequence continues at coordinate 799,973 of JAUYWH010000004.1, forward strand.
GAGGCTAGCCGCTTAGCCCGTTACGTTCGTGTGCCGCTCGCTCGGTTTCCGTTTCCCTGACTTGATGTTCAAATGAACGAAGGCAGCCGAATAAACGTGTGTCACCTGTAGTTTGGTAATACGTTGTCGTCTGTCTTACCTTTGCCTGCTGTCAGACGATGGTGCCGCTCGACTGTAGACTTAGCTGCACGACGTTAGCTTAGCATAGCTAGTGTCGCAGTCTGCTAACGAGAAGCTGCTTGATGACTGTTTCAGCTCTTATATTAATGTCTCTTTCTCTTTTTGGTTTTCACATCCCACACACATGAGGAGCACGTAAACTGGTCACCACTTTACATTTGGAGGCGTATTTATTGCAGCCGTCCGCGCGGTGTCACCTGTAAACACTGAATGAACTGCTAACAGAGTTTGGTCAGTAGAAGAAGCTTGGACAGACCATAATAACCTGGCTGCACCTTCCTCATTGCACAATGACCCCGTTTAATATATTCATGAGATCACAGGACTAATGTCTCCCACAGTGAGAGGCATGTTCCTGTCCCTCCTCCTGCAAGACACACTGCAGACCACAGGAGGGGGGGGTGATCACAGCATGTGTGACCCATGCATCAGACAACCAGAGGTGGCACAAGTACACAAACCCAGTACTCAAGTAAAAGTACTCTGCTACAACTACTGATTTCAATTCGTTACTCAATCTGTGCAGAAGTCCAGAAGATCAACTGAGCTACTGATTATAAAGTGTTTGAACTTTGATCACGGGTCTCAAAATAAATCTGCAGAAACCCAACGTGTTAATTCAAGTTCCTGCACAGATCCAAAGACCGAACTGCTTCTAAAACCTAATTTCTCACTGTTTACAACATTCATATGACTTCTTTAAGCTAAGCTAAGCTCGTTTCCATCTGTACTAATGACAGTAATACACAGGAGGATGGAGGTGAGCTCCATCCCCGGATCTGTCTGGCTGTAAATGCTACAAAATTGTGGTGTAAAAAATTAAATGAAACTAATAATAATAACCAAGCTAGGGAATGATAATTAATAAAAGATGATGATGAATTTACAGCCCTGCAGTACAACAAACCACAACATGAACAAAACCCAGATTCTGACACAGGGTTCCTCTGCGAAACAGAACAGTCGAGGAAACACGTCTGCGCTGCTGAACTGATAAACAGTGATTGTGACTTGTACGAATGTTTGTTCACTGTCCTACTTTCAAAACGCTTCATTAACTCGTTAAACTGTTGTAAACGCAGGTCGGGGATTGATATCAGGAGCTGAGGATCAATTCTCCAAATATACAACAACACTCCGAGCAGGTCTCCGAGGAGCCGACTGATGCCTACAAAGCAAGAGAGACTAGAACAACACAAGCAGATAAAGCTGCACATCCGCTGGGTAAAAACCAAAACAAAGCCTCCGTACGACTGCAGAGGAGCTGCAGGAAGGTTGAACTAACACAGGAGCTGAAGACCTCATGATCAGAGGAGTCAGTGTCTGAAGTCAGCAGAGAAACATCTGGAGAAGTCAGTTTACCAGAGGTGCGACAAAACAAACACGCCGCCTGCTGTTAAACATGAGGGAGGAAATATTCTGTGCCAATGGTGCAGCAAACACCACAGAGATAAGAATGGATTCCACTGTGTGTCAGCACATTGTAGATCCCAACAGTGAAAGTGAGAAGAGTCTGGCTTCTGCACCAGGACAGGGATCCAGAGCAGACCTCAAACTGCAGCATGGACTATACGTCAAGAAGCTGAAACACAGAAACAACACAATGTAAAAGTCATTTTCCGTCTTCTTGTAGTTATTTTGTTCCTCCTTCTCTTTTAATCATTTGTTCATCGATGTTTTTCACGTGGATCTGCAGGAAGAAGAACGTCAGCTGAACCAACTTTGTGAGCTGCACATGTCACAGTTACTGTTTATTTCTTATGTGCATGAAATAAAAAGGAACAGTGAAGAAAAATTCACATTCCTGTTTGCTGCAGGGGTTGAATTTAAAAATCAACCACGAACTGCTCAGACTTTTTCACACAACTGTGGCTTCACAGTCTCAACCTTGCACACACACACACACACACACACACACACACACACACACACACACACACACACACACACACACACACAGTGTCACTTGAAGCCAGGCGGCGTTTCAGCAGCGCGGCCAGCGAGTGTTTTGGAGTCATTACAGGGGTCTGCAGTATCTTGCCAGAGGGCGGTGCAGCGTGGAGAAGAAAAAGTCCAACCTGCCTGTGTTTTTCAGACCTCTGTTGCCCTGGAAACAGGTGCTGAGATTTCCCGTTTCTTCATTTTTCTCTACACTATCCATATCAGCCACCACCACCTCTACACGCTGCTGCTGCTGCTTCTTCCTCCCCCACGACCTGCCGCATAGTACAATCACACACAAACACATACACACAGACACACACACAGACACACTTCCTATCTACTGCAGTCATTTCACAATGTCACAGGACAGAATAAACCAAACCACATAAACCTACATAACCAAACCTGAGAGGCTGCACCCAGCTGAAGCTCTGACCCCACAGACATCAGTGCTGCAACATGACCCCCCAGGAGAGGAAAGAAAGAAAACAGTAAAGAAATGAAGGAGGAACAACTGAACGCCGGTGGGAGGGAAAGAAAAAACAGCTTCACTTAAAATGTTCCATGTGATTATTCTCATGGGAGAGTTCAGCAGCTGTTTCATTACTACAGCTGCAGGACAGGAGCACCTGCCAACAGTAATAAAACTGCAGGTCACAGCTTACTGGATACTCAGATATCACCTACATGTGTCTAAGACATTTCTTATGCTCTTCCTGCAGCTATGAAAACTTTCTCTTTTGTCCTCCAGCATCAGTCGGTGTAACACACTGTAAGAGCTTCTTCGAACTACACGTAATGTTTTCAGCTGCAGAAAGTCATTTGCTGCTGTGGCAAGGGGTCCCGGTGTGCCCTAATCTTTTGTCTTTTACAGCAACAAGTTGAAAATGTAAGGACATTAAGGGAAATTCAGTGGGTCCAGACAACATTCACTACTGTTAGCATGGACTGATCACTAAACTGGACTAACAGGTGCAGTTTCCAGGGGTGTGAGACCTCAGGGAGTCTTGGTCCTGTATCAAAATAACCTGAAAGAGACAAAAAATGTGTCTGTTTGCATCCAGGGTCCTATTTGCTCCTAATCCATCCATGATCGTTGGTTAGTAAGACATATTAACAAGCATATTAGAGCATGTACTTAGTACTTTAACAGGAATTTGAAGTGGTACTTGTACTTGTTGAGTGTTAACTTGTGCCACCTCTGCTGCTGAACGTGAACAGAAGACGCGGGTCAGGGTCTGCAGCCGCCCCGCCTCCTCACTTTCAGGCCTTTTTAAGTCATCCCTGTGTTTCTGCAGCGTTATGTGTGCATTCCTTTGTGCTGACTCCGTTCTGGCAGCATCCGGCACATTCCAGGGAAACGGCTGACCCAGAATAACACACAGCACAAGTCGCAGGGCGGCGGAGGCACAGCTCTCCTCCACCCTTCCACTGCCCGAGCACAGTCAGACCACACTGACAGACACAGCTCACGTGGCTGACACGCTGTGCAGTATTTAGTACTACAGCTGGAGTAGCAGCACGCACAATGTGTAGTATTTAGTACTACAGCTGGGGTAGCAGCAGGCACAATGTGCAGTATTTAGTACTACAGCTGGAGTAGCAGCACGCACGCTGTGCAGTATTTAGTACTACAGCTGGAGTAGCAG